>BLKR01002837.1:25000-174461 GCA_011170035.1 Teleogryllus occipitalis
TCAATTATTTTTTAAAATATGTAAAATGGTTTTATGATATCCTATTAAAAAATTCTGCTTAAGTATAATAAGGAATTGAAACATAATACACTGTAAAAATTTCGAAGTTTCTGAGATAAAGGGGCAGAAATTAAGTAAATTTATCTTAGGATAGTTAAGACAGTCAGACTTCCCTTAAAGACTTTCACGATGTGAAAAGGTCAACGTATGAAGACGATAATGCTTCTTGTTCGAATACAAGATAACTTTTACGCAGTACTTGACGTAAATAGTATCTTAATACAATAAGAAATATTTTCACCAAGGAAAAGCATTAAATTATTGCCATAAGCGCCTCAAACATTAAGAAGACGTTTATACATCAACTGCTATTAATTATTTCACTACATAATTCCGTGTGTGGCAGTTGCCACCTCCTTCATTATACAACCAATGATCAACCGGCAAAGTCGTCGAATGCCGGCTATTACTAAAACATGCAGGCTGGTGACGCCTTTAATTTCATTTGTAAATTCTGCCAACAACACAACATATTTCCCTAATAAAATAAGTTAGTTATTCAGACTTTAATAGTTTCGCAATGTTTTCCTTAAAACAGTTTAGACAGATCAAATAATTCTGAAAATTTCTTTTTCAGTTTAACTGATGCATACGATTCTTAGTTGGCAAAATGTTACTTTTCAAACAAGTTAGTTCTTGTTTCTTCTTTATTTTTAAATAAATCACCAATTTATAACTTCCTTTATTATCAAAATTCACAAGAGTATATATCAGTACGTATGCTTACCAGTAAACTAAAGCATACTAAACACAATTAACATTACAATCTGAAATGGCACTTCATTACATCACAACACTGCTCGTCCAAGTTTACATTACAACAGCATTAGTGTACTGCGCTTTAATAAAGCGATTTGAGTGGGAAAGCCCCAAAAGCGTGCTGGAATGTTGAAGGTGAACTGAAGTATGGTGCAAGAGCTTTATCGGGCTTTACACCTTGCCGCGACAGTTGTCCCGTATCCAGCACACGTAGTCACACTTAAGCCTGATTTCTCTCACGTTAGAAGATCGGTTGCAGTTCTCGCACATTCCTCCTAGTGTCTTGCAGTCCCTGTGTCATCAGTTTTCAAATAACTTAGGAAGTTGAGAAAAAAGTCATTGAATTTGAACAGAAAATAATATTACGATAATGTAACGTAGAGACCTAAAAACAGATAAATATGTTAATTTATGATCTATTGATAACATACATTCCCAAACACAAATTAAAATAAAAATTCAAAATTAATAGAAACTTTCGGCCCAATTATTTTAGGCTCATCCAGTGCAAAAATTACTAATATTATTACTAACTTACTAATTTTATGTAATAGGGATTATAATACAAATAAAAATAGATGCACACTCATTGTACAATATCCTATCCACAGTCTAAAATACCAGCTGTAGCGTACATACATTGCAAGAATAAAGGAGCGGACAAATGACTCCCTATACGTAACGCGGGTGGGGCCAAGAACTACACGACCCTGAAGCGCCAAACATCCACTTCGCTACGGATCTGACAATGTTACTCACTACATCAAACAATACCAGAATATAGCGTCAATGGGACGAACACCACAGCGCAAAATTCTAACTGTACTTTTGTAACTGACAATTTCGCTAAGTGGGACGAACACCACAGAGCAAAATTCTAACTGTACTTTTGTAACTGACAATTTCGCTAAGTGGGACGAACACCACAGAGCAAAATTCTAACTGTACTTTTGTAACTGACAATTTCGCTAAGTGGGACGAACACCACAGAGCAAAATTCTAACTGTACTTTTGTAACTGACAATTTCGCTAAGTGGGACGAACACCACAGAGCAAAATTCTAACTGTACTTTTGTAACTGACAATTTCGCTAAGTGTGGATGGGACGAACACCACAGAGTAAAATTCTAACTGTACTTTTGTAACTGACAATTTCGCTAAGTGGGACGAACACCACAGAGCAAAATTCTAACTGTACTTTTGTAACTGACAATTTCGCTAAGTGGGACGAACACCACAGAGCAAAATTCTAACTGTACTTTTGTAACTGACAATTTCGCTAAGTGTGGATGGGACGAACACCACAGAGCAAAATTCTAACTGTACTTTTGTAACTGACAATTTCGCTAAGTGTGGATGGGACGAACACCACAGAGTAACTGTACTTTTGTAACTGACAATTTCTAACTACTTACTTTTGTAACTGACAATTTCTCTGAGTACCCGACGTTACCGATTGTCGACCTCTGTTATCGACCGAATTCGACCTCTGTTATCTCTTTATCTCCCTATATGGTAATCGTTGAAATTAAATTGAACCCGTCAATTGTGGATGAACCGACATATCAGCGGTTCATCATGTTCATGCGTACACCTTGCAAAACTGATAACGAGGGGGCGGTTTTTGTTGACCTAAATGGCCAAAAATGATCAATAAAATGCTCTTAACATGTTTTTAAAATGCCCTAAAAACAAAGAAAAATAACGTAAAAATTTGATCGCAACCACTTTAGATGAATAACTCAAACCGTTGGATATGTTATTGATGTAATAAAGACTTCTTCCTTTTGTTGAAGTGAACTCAGCTTGCAAACGTTTGGTTTGGACTGTTCTTTACAAAAAAGTTCTGCCTTTATTTTTTCGCGAAATCGACCAGTGACAACGGCTATGATAGACGTCGCAGAAACTTTAGATTACGTAGTACTTACAACGTCGGACATTACGATACATGAGCGAAGAAATCGAAAAGGCTACTCAAGAATTCTTTAGTGAGCATTTGTTGACTCTCTTAAATACTTTTTTAAGCATTGAGATTACAATAGACGAAATCAGCACAAAATGCATTAAAAATGACGTAAAAAGGTGAAAAATGACTCATTAGACGAAATCGACGAAAATGAAAAAAAAAAAGACAAATAAAAATGGGTCATTTCCTTTCGTCATGACATAAAATGAATTTCTATCCTTAGCGGCAATGTTCTAAAGTGAAAAGAAAAAAATGACATTTCATTAAAATCCGCCCCCTACTGATAACGCTCTGAAGCATTTTCGATAATGTTTTGTCTTCGCTCTAAAACTTACACATAAAATCTTCCCATACGATTTTATGTGCGTGTCAATACAAGCTTTGCAAAGCTTGGGCGACAGTTACCTTATCCTTTTCTAAAATTGTACCCATCGTAGCGGAAGCTTTGAACTTAAACCTCTGGCGAGTTCGTTTACACAAAAAAATAATTAAAACCTTTTCCTCTGTTCGCTGCAGCCGTCAGCAACGCATCACATTGCTGACATTGAACATTGTTAGGGACAAGCCTTTATTGATGACAACACTCTATTCACCTTCGTTTCCCACAATATCCACTAAGCACGACCAATTCATTGCCATTCTGCGGCCTATCCTCTATCGCTAACTTGATAAGTTTTCCTTTCTATCAACATTTCACCAAATGAAGTACGTATGGGACCTTTATTTATTTATTTAGTCAAAAACAGTCAAAAACTGTATGTGACGTATGGGGGAGAATATCATCTGCGCACGCTTTGTTGAGTTTCAGAATCCCTTCCCAACAATTTAACTATTAATAGTTGAAAGATGAAAAAATAATAGTAATAATAATAATAATAATAATAATAATAATAATAATAATAATAATAATAATAATAATAATAATAAATTTAAAAAGGCGAGAGATTAACATAAGAGATTAACCTTTACATACGTACGGCCACTCTCAGATACGTAAGGGTTCCTGTGAGTAAACTTCACCCAATTTCATGAAAACAATTGAGAAAATACCTATCAGATTCGTAAAATATTGATACAAAACGTTAAAATACAGAGTGATTCAGCATTGCACTTCGATCTGCAAGACAGTGTTTCTGCTATTCATGATGACGCCCTTTCTGAGATAGAAATTTAGAAATCTCTGTCATTTTGAAATTGTAAAAAAAGATTATGCCGACCTGGATGGCCGAGGTGGCTAAGAGCGAGTACCGACTCAACGCTTCGGTCCGAAGGGTCGCGGGTTCGAGTCCCGCCTTGGGCATGGCTGGTTGTCCCTTGACTTTGTATGTATGTGTTGTCGCGGAGGGCCTAGCGTTCTGCTGACCCCAGATCAGAGGAGCCCGCAAGTGTGTTGGTGTCTAGTGTATGGTCGAATATGCGTCCCATCGGGGCGTAAAGGGTAACCGGCTGTCGGCTGGATAAAAGCCCTAGATAAAAAAAAAGTTAATAATAGCAATACAAAGAGTTAGAGTATTATGAAATACTGCCAAGTAGAATGCATTGTCCTTATAAACATGCTGATTTTTTGTTGCTGGTCGATAATGTAGGCGTAATCGTGAATTATGTGTACCACGCGCACCATAATATGGCAGAATTATGAAACAATCAATGATGCTCAAAATGGAAGCCTGTTTCTCCGTTGTAGGGTTCGTTGCAGGAAAGTCTTTTCCTTCTTAGAAAGGATGCGCCATCGATGTTTTGTTTTCATAAAATCATCCATCGATTTAACATCGATTTTTTTAAGCCAATATTTTCTTATCATTCGTGTTTTGTGTTCGATATTTTTATTTTTGAAATAAACAAGTACCATCATAATAAAAATCAAGTAATATTTTTTTAAATATCTTTCAATTGAACATTCCTCGGACCAAAGTACCCATGGGGGGGGGGGGCGAGAATGAAAATTGATTTTTGTCAATAAATGATGTCCATATAATTTTTGAAATAACCATTCAAGTAATAAAAGTTTTGCTAAATATTCTGATTATTTTTGGTATTTTGCCAGATACATATCAATTAAAAATTAATAAATGCAACTTTCGACAAATTACCCTCCACCGCGTCAACATTAATGGTTATTATTGCAGTTTTAAAAAACATAGATGGTAGGCATGATAACATTCAAAGATCTAAATTTGAGAGTGTAATTGTATGGAGAAATAAATATCTGGATTTCAAATCGAAGTGTGGTACAAATTTGAAAATAATTTTGAACATTTGCAATTTTAAAAATTTCAAAGACTTTCGTGAAATAGAAACTATATCATATTTATGGTTCCACTCTGTCCTGTTCGAGCAACAATATTAAAGAAAAAAATTGTAATAACTTTTCAGAAAATTTTGAATACGTTACTGGAGACTCACATAAAGTAGCCTCAAAAATTAAAATATCTTTATATCCAAAACGGTACAACATCTTATTCCTGATGTATTTACCAAGTTTCAGCTCAAAAGCGTCTAATCTGACCGATATATGATGCGAGACATAAGCTTACATCAACGCTCTCGAAGAGTCATCCCGATGTTCGAGTACAAAATTGCGTTTATTTCCTCGACACCTGCATCAATTTTAACATCTTAACCATCTTTTGAAAAATACTTATAGAACCTGAAACGTCTACAAAAGACCCAAGAACCTTAGACATGGATTTTTGTATCGAAAACTTCGAGACCATATTGCTGACATGATTGCAATACTTTTTCTAAAAACTCAGTGATTATAACAATTTGTTTCTAAGTTTAGGCGAATAATAGGATTTCCTGCTATAGTCCACAACAAAATACATGTCTAAATCTTGGTAAAAAAAATATTTCAATTACATTTTCAGACGCTAAGTATGTGTAAAAATTGAATAGTGATGGCATGTTCCAGAATTTGTAAACATTTTTCTTAGTCTTGGAGGGTAAGTACTAAACCACATGAAACAAAATTTTTGAGGGTTTGTATTTACCATTTAGTGCATATTTCGTGGTAATATCTCTACAGTTCTTCCTTTTGTGCTATGTTTCAGTGCAAGGGTTCATAATTTGATCTATTTTCCTGAGTCAATATATTTACCAAGAGTAAAATGACAGTAAATTTGGAGATCAATCGCTCAAATTTAAAAAAATTAATAAAAGGTACAGACCTGTAAGGACAACACGCACTCGTGTCTGCGACAAAAACTGCAACTGTCAATAACATAGGCAAGAAGAACAAGAACATGGGAACTGGCATATCAGTACCACAACATGCAATTCCAGAAATCGAAACCATTAAATTAATACCCTTGCAAACAGATATTTACTCCACAACTCGCATATGAAACTCAACGAAACAGAAGACAATTACATGCTGTAAACATGTAACAAATGAATCGTAAATTTCAGTTGTCAACTTGAAAATACATACTTATTTTCTAAATGTATATTGGTTGGACCCTGTCAATATTCCACACGTTGCAAATTATTGTTTTAAAAGCTAAAATAGCCTCATACTGAATCCAACTTCGAACGGCGGGCCCCTGAAATGTGCGTTAAAGAATCGTAGGCCCAGAATGAAGGATCTATTGTCGCTTCAATTTAATTGTACATAGTACAGTTTCAGGCACTGCTCTTTTCCGACCACCATGTATGCTACGAATTTGGGAGCCGAGAAAAGTAGAATATGCAACAATTTTAAAGGGTTTGATTTTGTTGAATACTGATAACAAAAATACGCCGTCCCCATGCATGTAATGTTTCTCCACACATTACCCCTGCACGTTCCCAGCACGTTACCCCATATGTTTCACGCATATCCCTCACATGTTCCATCGCTTCTTCCCCCACTTGTGTTTCGCTTGTTTCCAGTACTTATTTTCCCACATACACACACATATATATATATATATATATATATATATATATATATATATATTTATATATATATATATATATATATATATATATATATATAGAGAGAGAGAGAGAGAGAGAGAGAGAGAGATTTTCGTGTTTCCGGGCGCGTCAACTACTGTGGTCATTAGTCCCGTTAGTGTAAGGCATGTTTTTTTTCTCGGGAGATGGCGGTTATCTTCCCCCGCTGGATGGCGAGATCCGGCGCCGACCTACCGTCGGCTAGCGGGGTTTCCCCAAACCAGGACCCTCCCACCAGCGGGGCACCGCCCCAGCCTGGACAAGCTCTAAGCTCCCGACCGGTCTCCCGGAATATGTGGTAGTGTAGTGCATGTTAGTGTGTGTGTGTAAGGAGAGAGGAAAGGACAAGGAAGAGGAAGGACAGATCCCGCCCGGTCCGTGGCCCGTTTGGTATGGTACTGCTCCGGCACTCGCCTGGTGTTGTTCGGAGAAACCACGGAAAACTACCGATCAGAGCAGCCGGCCTCTACAATTCTCCTCCAGACAGCGACTGAATTCGACCTAGCTGAAAAGCTAGTATCGAAAATCCTGCCACTGTCAGGACTCGAACCTAGGACCTCCCGGTCAGAGGCGCTGCAGTGACATCAGTTGCACTGAGCTACCGCTCCCCGTATAAGAGTATAAGAATAAAAGTACGTATAAGAATAGAAGTACGTATAAGAATAAGAATAGAAGTACGAAGTATAAGAGTAATAAGTATATAGTATAAGTATAAGAAGTATAAGAAGTATAAGAAGTAATAAGTATAAGAATAGAAGTACGCATGAATAACATCTGGCGCGGTGTAGGGCAGTGTGATAGGGCCACTGATGTTCACAGCCTTCATTAACATTTCAGAAAACATTAAATCGCGGGTCAAACTCTTTGCAGATGATTGCATTCTTTAAAAAAAAACTGAAGGTAAATATCAACAGATTCTACAAAACGATATCGACACACTTTTAACTTTGGCCCAATAGTGCCATTTGCGCTGAAAAATAGTTCTGATTAAAAACTATTTTTCTGATTAAAAAATTTTGATATTGGATTTTTTTAAGTCGAACAATCAGTTACTTCCAGAGGCACTTCGAGATATCGAGGTTTGACTGTACATGGAAACGAAACTTGAAACAAATTCTTGACGATTTTCCAATAAATTAACACATTAGTATCATAATTCTATTATGAAGAGTTCTTAACGACCATAAATGAAATATTTGCAGGCAGGTTAACGGGGCTTGGTCAGAAAAATTTACACTAGTTGTTTACCAACGTTTCGGAAACTTTTATTTCCATCATCAGGGCTTGCAACATCGTGAACAACTCAACACCATTCACTGCACCATCCTCCAACTCCGGCACCTCACACGCAATGAGGGACACAACATCACCCTCACCACACCAACACATAGCATGACTGATACTAGCAAGATATTGGGTGGCGAGACGAGAATATATATCATGCCTGAGTGAGGTACACTCACTCAGTTGGTTGGTGTGATGAGGGTGATGTTGTGTTCCTCAATGCGTGTGAGGTGCCGGAGATGGAGGATGGGGCAGTGAATGGTGTTGAGTTGTTCACGATGTTGCAAGCCCTAATGATGGAAATAAAAGTCTCCGGAACGTTGGCAAACAACTAGTGTAAATTTTTCTGACCAAGCCCCGTTAACCTGCCTGCAAATATAATTCTAGTTACTTATTTTTATTTCGTATGGTCATTTTGCGGGAACACGTCCATTCACCGTAGTGTTGCACCCGTGTGTGTCGACCTAGGCTTCTCTCGAAGCCTACTCGCGGCGCGGGTCTATGGAACCTTCTTCAAGCGCGTCGTGGAGTCCCCGTAAGCGCCTGGGTGTGACTCTCACTTTCTCGGCCGGTCGGTCTCACTTAACTATAACCAAGCTTTCTGGCCGGGATAACGGAGATCTCGTTACAACGGGAAATTTGCGTAAGGATTTAATTTTGTCTGGCATCTCTCAGGGTTTCTTTACATGACATATCCACTGAGGAATTTTCCGTACTTCGAACATCCACGCGCCTCACCCGAGTTCAAATCCACACACTGGGAGGGAATAAGCTAGTAAGCTAATCACTCGCTCATCGAGGCGTGCAGAATATTAATAATAATAATAATAATATAAGCAATAAAAGTTTCACGTTAATTAGATTAATTTGTCTGCATCATCCAGGGCCTAAGTCCATGCTTTTAGAGGCGAGGCATGCAGCAGTGCTCTCTGGGAAACTTAATGCATGCTCCTTAACTGCAAATTCACAAATACATATTTTAATATGTAAATGCTTCAGCAAGAAGGGATATTTATAGGTCAGGAGGTTTTTTTTGCCATTTAATGGTTAGGTACTTGTATAAGACCTTCTATGTAGGCTCATACATATTATGTACGCTCTACCCATATTATGGGTCTGGACTGACAGTCGCAGAGAACCTGGAGTCTTTTGACACTGTGGGGATGGACGAAAGAACTAGTCCATCACCAGGGCCTCAGGAGGAAAGTGAGCACAGAATGGGAACGGAAAGATTACGTGAGGTTTTTTTGATTGATCGATTTTTTCGTGTTTCCGGGCGCGTCAACTGCTTTTGTCATTAGTCCCGTTAGTGCAGTGCATGCTTTTTTTCTTGGGAGATGGCGGTGATTTTCCCCCGCTCGATGGCGAGATCCGGCGCCGACCTACCGTCGGCTAGTGGGGCTTCCCATTAACCAGGACTCTCCCACCAGCGGGACACCGCCCCAGCAGGGTCAAGCTGTAAGCTCCTGACTGATCTCCCGGCATGTGTGGAAGTGGACAAGCTCTAAGCTCCAGACCAGCCTCCCAGAATATGTGGTAGTGTAGTGCATGTTAGTGTAAGTGTGTGTAAGGGGAGAGGATAGGACAAGGAAGAGGAAGGAAAGATCGCGCGTGGTCCGTGGCCCGTTTGGTAAGGTACTGCTCCGGCATTCGCCTGGTGTTGATCGGAGAAACCACGGAAAACTACCGATCAGAGCAGCCGGCCGCTAGAATTCTCCCCCAGACAGCGACTGAATTCGACCTAGCTGGAAAGCTAGTGTCGAAAATCCTGTCGCCATCAGAACTCTAACCTAGAACTTAGGACCTCCCGGTCAGAGGTGCTGCAGTGACATCAGTTGATGCACTGAGCTACCGCTTCCGGTTTACGTGAGGTCAGTGTTCCTTTCAAGATACTACTCCAGCAGCCGACTGGACCTGGTTTGATGGAATCAGAGGAATGACCGCTCAGGGGAAGCGTCAAACAACCCCTCGACGCGCCCCTCACAAACTTGTACTCCTCAAAACGGTTTGGCAGGTGCACTTGCTAGAGCTCTGGCCGAACGCTCATGTGTTATTCACTCTGATAGCAGTGGTTCAAGTGGTGAAGGTAATAAAGATGAAGATGAGTGGGAAGGTTAATTAGAGTGCTGATAGTAGCAACGTTTTGGAATTATGAAAAATGTATGAGAGCGACCTATTGTGAATTATCCACCAAGTCTTCTTCAAATTTTGACCTTTAGCTGGTCGGCTTCGAGCCAACTAAAAGCGACGTCTAAACTCATCGTACAGTTGGGACTCAAATCTAGGACCCCAAGGACTATGACTCGTAGGTTGAAGGCTCGAAAATTTACTATGCAAGAGCAGTCGCTAATTTAGTTATAACAACAACATTGTATTTTTTAATTCACGAATATAAACATTTGAATAAATAAACAATAATATGTTTATTGAGTGACGTAACTCAGACCCATTTGGCTTGCTCTTCCGCTCATTATTGAAGATAATGTGCACGCAAATCAGAAATTATCAAAACGTGTTTTTGTACGTGGTTTTAATAAGCATTGGTAAAGTATCGAGAGTGACGGGGTATTAATTACAAAAATGTTTGAAGTATAATAAAGCAATATTTAATGTTAACACGAATGCTCACAAAACACTAGATTATAACATCAATTTGAATTCAATGAAATAATTTTGTATAATTATAGTGTCTAAAACTGAATACTGTTATGAATCATTATAGTGTAATAACTACCGCAAGACCAAACCTTTCAAAATAGTAGTTTATGCCATTAGTTTATAATATTAAGCTTTATTGCATGAGAACATGTTTTGAAAACGAGCGACGTTAGGAGCGGGTTTTCAAATTTGTACGAATACAATAAGGCGACATTATAAACGAGTTGCATACGTTATATTTTTGTTTATCAGCATTATAAATTTAAGAGAATCACTTAATTTTGCGAAACAATTTTCTTTTGACGTCTTGGGTATTTGATATCTGTGCGAGAAAACGTGGCCGGCTGTTCCGTTTACTTCACCAGAATTCACGTTCTGTTACTTCACCAGAATTCTCTCGTTGCGATTGGCTGAAGTGTAATGACGCAATCATTCGTGCCGTAAAATGTAATACGTCATCATTTGGGTCGTAAAAGGCCTTTTCATGAACGATTTTTTGTAACAGAAAAGGTAATTTATAATGCTGGAATACAAGAAAATATTTTTTGTTTAGTGATCGAACACACGAGTATGATAAAGCTTTTAATTTTTTGCAAAATAAAAATTCAAAGTATACTTGGACTTTTCAGTTACTTAGCTTCTTCTTCTCGAATTTTTCCATGGCTTGGCTTTTGGCTTTTCTTATACAAGCACATTACTGTCATATATGGGTATTAGTGTTAGGACCCACTGATGCAGAGAAACTAAATCAGCTCTCCATATACACGTCACCTAGACCGTCGAACAGGCTCAGTCTAGTGCACGAAGTGTGTAAGTTGTACTGAATGTGATAGCTGAGGTTAAATTTGATAAGAAGAAATAAAAGAGGTCATCTTCGTCAACATATTACATGTATACAACATACAACATATAATATGTTGACGAAGATGACCTCTTTTATTTCTTCTCATAAGAATGTCAACAACACCACATCAGAATTCCCATAAATCTGATAATCAAGTAATCTCGCTTCTGTGAACATTCGAAAACATTTGAAGGGTGGCTGCCCTGATTTGAAGAAACAGAAACTACTCTCCATGCAGAAGTCAACTTCAAACTCGGACTCGCAACCTCCGGTTTCCCAGGTACGTACGCTGATCTGAGTATGTGCGTAATCGATCAATTCGCTCATCAAGATTTATGAATTGAATTGAATTGAATTGAATTTGCCTTATTTTACGTGGCGAGACTCAGGCCATGAGGCCTGCTCTTCCGTCAGATTTATCCAGAAATTTCTCCGCTGTAAAGCTTGGAAAACATACACTCTGTTCCATCGCCTTCGCCTCTTCCCCCCTCCCCCCCTGCAGTGCCACTGACGCGAAAGCTGCGCCTCTCACGCAGTTATTACACAGGGCGAACGGAGGACACGTGGTGCGCCTCGCCCTTTGCCCTTCCCCTCCGCGCTCGAGGGCCCTCGCTGCCGTGAGTCAAACACTTAACGCGCAAATAATCACAGTCGCATGATGTATCGCGCGCGCCTCGCCTCGCCCCGCCCCCTCCCCGCCCCGCCCACCCGCCTTCATAAGTGTCAACTGTTTAATATCGAACGCGCTCAGCGACACGAGCGGGCGGCACCCGGGGGCGGGGGAGGGGAGGGAGGGAGTGAAGAGCTCCGAGAGGCACCGGAGGGCACGCGGGAGGGGAGGGGAAGGGGGAGGGCGGGCATGCTAGTCGATTGCCGGCAATTACGCCACAAGAACCCTCCCATGTTGTGAGCGAAGTAATGTGTTTAAGCCGGTGGCAATTTGTTTTTCAAAACGGGTTGCGCGAGAGTGGCGCGGCGGTGGCGACGCAGGGGGGCGGGGCATAGGAAGCCGCTCCACGCAGCGCCGCGTAGGGGTTTTACATGCTAATGGGTGTACTAAAACACGTCGAGGGATAATGAATATATGTGAGCGGAGCGCGCGGCGGCGGCGGCGGCGACGGCGGCGCAAGAGCGGTAGCGCGGGCGAGATATTATTAGAATATTTCGAAGCCACGCGACCGGAAGGATTTCGAAATGCATTAGCAGGAGCTCTCGAGGCAGGTGCCGGGGGCGGGGCGGAGATGGAGCTGGCGGGAAATGGAGGTCGGCCGATGGGTAGGGGAGGGGGAGGAGGGGAATGAGGGAGGGGGCGCAAGCGTTCGAGCCCTGCCACCGCCGGTGGATTTCCAGGAAAATTCGCGCGAGCTGGCTGCCTTGCTGAGGTCGGCGGTGGATCCCGGCTTCCTGCACGTTCGTTCTGCTCCTGCGCCCGCCGCGGATCTGCCGCTGACTTATTCGAATGTTACGCGTTACACGGGAGGGCGACAAAAACCATAAATCTCGTTGATGTAATGGAATTTCCGGAGAGGCACTCAGTTAAATTCAAACCCAAACCATTGCTGAAATTCTGGAAATGTTAAGGTTATAGCAACATGACCTCGATGCTCAAGTAACGTAAAGAACCCTCCCCTAAGATGTTAATGTAACATAATGACCAATACTCTCAATGTTGAATTGAAACATTATCACCTTGAATTTCGTACCAAGATTTTCTACATATTCATTAAATTATGTATCGAGATTATCTAACCGAATGCCAGGAAAGTTTACTTTAGGTGTAGCAAGTAGTTAATAAGGAATTCAGTTAATGTCATTGTCATGGAATTCTGTTAATGTTATTGTCAAGGAATTCAGTTAATGTCATTTTTTTGGAAGATTCAAGCCCGGCAAAGACTATCAATTAAAAGAATTCTTTCGCTGGATCAGCAATAGAAAAAAAGGACTTAACCCAACATATATTTAATAGTTTGAAGATACAGAAAGCCCTACCATTTTCTGTAAAGCTTATAAACTTCAAAACGCATCCGTCGATGAAACATTTCTTAAAATCACTCCCCAAATTTCATCATCCAATCAAATAGAGCACCGGTTATCTTAATAAAATCCACCACTTCTTGTGTAGTGATTGCAAGTAAGTTACATTTATTGGGAGACGTTCTGTAATACGTACGAATACAAGAGACGGTTTTTTATCAGATTTTGCCCGAATTTGCGGAGAATAAATATAAATGTTCCCCAATGCAGGAAACGTCGTTTGTTACTAAAATGAAGTGTACAAGTCTGTCTTCTGGGAAATTATCATGTGCAATATAAGTGGAAAAAGATCTAAACTGATCAACGGCAGATGAACCGTTTACATTTCCGCCTATTTCAAAATAAAAAAGAATCCTTACGAAGTTGCTCAGAAAACTGCGTGCAGACATTTGATATCATCATCAGACACTGTTGACCATAGTTTCTTAAGTATGATGAAGGTAAAATAGATTCCCTGATATTGGATTTCGTTTATAAACACTTGTTTAAAGGAAAACATATAAATTACTAGAGAGTTTTTGCAAGACGGGAAATCAATTGTCGTAGTACTAAACATTACCGTCAAAAGGAAGTAACGTATCTTCAGAAAAATGAGTTTTTGCATGTCCTACAATCGAAAGCGTACGTTATCACTAAGAACTAATTGGAAATGAATACCTCTAGCAGGATCTAAAAGCTTTTATGGAACATCTGTGTATCTCTGACTCTATTTTTGCTTTTATTAGGATTACAAGATAGTAAATACATAATAATACATGAAATCTCATTGTATCATACGAATATGTAATACTTGTCTATCTCCAAAGAAAACTATAGCTTCCTAGATAACCTCTATTTTACTATAACATATTTATATTGTTTATATTAGGAATGGGAAATGTTTGGCAATTATAACGTCCTATGGATAAATAATAAATTTTTCGTGACAATCAATGTAGCCTCACTATATTCAAAACCTTTAAATCCAAAACAGTTACTTTAGTTTATTCATAACATATTTGAATTAACGTGAGAAAAAATTTACCATTAATTTCCTACCATATTATATTTGTAGTATGGATATTGTATTTTTCATTACTTCCACGCTCATTGTGTGGATAGTGTTGAATTCGTGTTTAGTGGTGGCGGCGAAAACTACATAAAGTGTATGTTTGTCGTAGACGACAAAACAGGGAGAATGTCAGACCCGACAATCGAAATCCCGTCATTTGAAGCCGGCGCATGCGCAGTTCAGTTCTCCCCAGAATTATCGTTTCACGTCTTTCGAATCGACGACTTGCAAAAACTCTCTACTAAAAAACATTTCCATTACGTCAGATACGAGCAAATATGAAGATCTCTGGCGGGTACTACAAAAACTGAGAAAATGGTGCGAAAAACGTTTCACACCTTAGAAATCCAGGAAATTAGAAAAAAAAGATTTCGATCGTGACCCCCCGAGAAACAAATGCAAAAGCAGCCGGGCGCGTTGGCATCGTGGTCGGTGGCAATCTGCGTCCGCGAGATGGCAGCACTGTCTACGGCGACCCGCAAGGACCCCTCCAACGGCCGTGCGTCAGGGCGCGCTCGCCTCGAGGCATAATGACCCGTGAAGCGATGCTGGGCGCTGGGCGATGGGCGACGGGCCCCGCGGGCGATGGGGCGGCCGGGGCGGGCCCACGCGGCGAAGTCGCTATCACGACGCAAGAAGCTCGGGCGATATTTCATACGGAGGCTCTTCAATCTCCCAAGTCAATACACAGAAGTAATTCGATTTGTATGCAAATTTTCGCTCCCGTCATCAGGTCTTCGATGAACGCCAGGGGTGCCCAAGAGGCGACGGGGCGCCTGGGAGGTGGCGCGCCGGGTGGCCGCTGACGAAACGACGGCGCGCCCGAATCGGCGTTCCGAGTTACGGAGTGAAACATCAGGAGCCACTTAAAATAGTACTATTACGACTGAGAGAGATATTATTATTGAATGTTTACATTACCCGAATCATCATTTGGCAAATAGCGAGTTATTAATAGAACGATCATTAAAAATGAATTATTATTTGGAAGCTCAACGAATTTCCTTAAGGCGTTATTTTTATGATATAAGAATGTGAAGATTAAATCAACATCTCCAATGTTCAGGATGTTTTCAAGTCTGTGGTCTCGATTTATAGTTCCATTTCATTTTACTTCTTTATTCTTCACTTATTATGTCAGGATTACTTCTAATACTATTAGCAATTCGATTACTTCTAAGAGCAATAGATTACTTCTAATACTATTAGATTGTAAGCTGCAATTCCTAAAATTATTATTCATTGCATGCACTCCAGAGCACTCGCACTAAGTATTTTTTAATATATTATACAATCTTTGTTTTGATTACAATCATTAGTCATTTGTTGTGGAGATAAAGGATTTCTAATAAAACTAGTGGCCTGCAGCGACAAAAATTCTGCCGAAATTTAAAATGGTTCTCACGAAAATTAGCAGGCACAAACCTGTTTAAGATCAATAGTAATTCTATTTTTTGAAATGAAATTGATTATAATTATCTAAAATGTAATGTAAAAAACGTTATTCCAGAATAACAAATAAAATTCTCTCGTATAACTACCTATTTCAACAAAAAATGTCTTCAAAAATACTATAATAAATGATAGTATAATGCATACTATCGTTTACATATTTACATTTACATATTTACCTATCATTCATATTACAACTGTTTTTTTTTTGCATACCAGGAATATCAAAAATGTTGCTGTTCCATTATGCAACAAGAGAATAGCAAATATTTCAAAGCGGTCAGCCTCTTCCTTGGTGCTATTTTGTCGTAAGACGGCAGCTGTGTCAATAATAACGCACTGAGAATGCGAATTCAGTGGGTACGCGCTGTATAAGAACATGCGGAAAAACGCAATAAAAATGTGCATTTTTCAGTCAATAGAGAAGCTCTTTCATTGTTTTGTTTTTTTATTTTTCCGAGTTCATGGGCATCTAATGAAACTATAGACACCTCTTACAAGGCCGGAGACTTCATAGTTTCCCTTCAATTTATACATTTTTGATGGCAAATAGTAATATAATTATTTGAATGGTAAACGTAATTTTCTTGAGACAATAATATATTCAGTTTGTTTAGCAATGTAAATGAATGAAGCGTGGTTTCACTCGATTGTAAATATGTATTATCATAAAATGAGGAAACTCAGAGGTTGGCTTATAAAGAAAACAAATACACCTGTGCACCTTACACAGAGAATGGTATTTTAAACGCATATGGCAGTAAGCTCTCTATTTATTTCTCATTAGTCGTATCCGCTTCATGCACACAATAAATATAAATAAATGACATGACAATTTTATTGTCATCTCATTTAAACAGACTTTTTCAATCCAGATGTTGCTGTTTCCCTGGAACTTGTTTCCATTTTTGTGGAATTAATACACATTTGAAATAATTTCTCCATTACAACGAGAGTATACAAAATTGCGAAAGAATAAATATTATTAATATTGTGTATTAATAGCATTAATAGTGATTTTCTCCGATTTTGATGTTCTAAAATTAAAATAAATAAAATATTCTTGTATTATATTCGAATTATGTACCGCAAGAAAAGCGGAAAAGCAGATAGTTAGATACTGCCAAATATGTTGATATTGAGCAACTTGTGATTCATTACCTATGTTGACACGGGTCACACAAAGAATTCTGAGTTTGGGTTAAATAAAATTGAGAATTTTTTTTACCTTGTCCTGCAAGTCCACGATGTTACAAACAATAGCTGTGTGATGTGAAAATCATAATAAATTCATAATAAAAAAATAGTATATGAAACAAATTAATAATATTTACATAGAGTCTGTTAACGTATCAACAGAAATTCGTTTCAGAGATTGAACAACAGTTAATAGAAAATTTATAGCTCTTGCCATCATCGTCATCGCCTTCATTATCATAATCAACCCTAACAACAACCGTTTAACTTCTCACGCATCTTTTCTCAAGCAAAAAGAACGCACAAATCTTATCTTCGCTAACGCAATGAGGCTTTCAAAATCTGCAAAATCTCGCACGAGACTTGCTTCCCAGCGCGCACAGGCATTGTCACCCCTGCCTTGGGGCGGCAGTTAGTCGACGCGAATCTGACGGGGGAGGCGGCTGGGGGGCGTCGGCGGAAGTAGCGCGGAGGAGCCAAGTTTGAAGAAGGAAACATCACTCCGCACACAGGGGCTCCAGGTCGAGTTTACTAATAGGAAATTTGGTAAGGAAATGAAGTGGAAGCAAGGCGGCGCACGCTGATGAAAACACGAGAGAGAAGAGCTGAGCTGAGAAGCCGACGCCAACGCGCAGAAGGAAGGCCTGGGGAGGAGAGGAGAGAAGCGGGGGAGATGGAATGCGCGAGAACTGGTGAAAAGAGAGAGGTTGAGATTGACTGATTGATTCGTTATTAGTGATTCCGGGCACGCCAACTACTCAGGTCACTAGTCCCATAAGTGCAGTGCATGTTTTTCATCGGGAGGTGGAGGTGATCTCCCCCACTGGATGGCGAGATCCGGCGCCGACCTACCGTCGACTAGCGGGGTCAATACGGTATCTCCCACCATGTCTGAGCCCCGTTTGTTAGGGTTCTGCTCCGGTATTTGCCTGGTGTTGATGGGAGAAACCACGGAATACTACCGCTAGAATTCTCCTCCAGACAGCGACTGAATTCGACTTAGCTGTCGGAAATCCTGCCGTCGTCGGGACTTGAATCAAGGACCTCCCGCTCAGAGGCACTGCAGTGATATCAGTTGATGCACTGAGCCACCGCTCCCGGTGAGAGGTTGAGAATTTAGAGAAAGTGCAGCACAAGAGACCATGAGACCAATTTAAGAAAATCAGTGAAAGGGGAGGGAAGCGGGAAATGAAAATATTAGTGTAGAGAGCAGGGGAGAAAATCAATAAAAAAAATAAGATACGCATCAGAAGTGAAGAGATAGATCTAGGGTAATGTATGAAGCTAGAAATTGCACACAGTTTTTCACATTATATGTATCTTTTGCAGTTTTCGATAATAGAGTTCAACGAAAATGACACCTTCACCGTTCTTTTGAACCACTTTTCCTCGTTTGAAGAAAAAATTAATGAAAAAAACTTGAAGCAGTTTTTGATAAATATTTTTTTAATTTTTCCTTTAGTATTTCATGCAAAATTGCCAATAAACTGCCAATATTTTTGGAATTGTGAACGTGATCTTATTTAAAGAGCTGCTTTGAAGAATAATATTCATTAAAAAAATCTCTATCTTGTATATTGTAATTGTAGGACGATTAGAAACTTTTGAATTTCTGAGAGAGATCTGGAATATTTTCTCCTCAGTTCTGATTCATTTACATTGCCCCCATAAGCTCTCCTGCTAGACTTTCTAGAAATTCTCAACATCTCTTTCACCATTGTTCTCGCGCATTCCTTTTTCCCTGCTTGTTGCCTCTCCAGTTTCTTTTTTGGTGAACTCTGGATTTTCGAAAATTGCAAAAAATTAACATTGCAACACTAGAATACTGATTGTAGAGATTTTTGTCGCAATGAAATATGTTCTAAAAATAGATCTTCAAACGATTATGAAAAAGTTTTGAAATTATGAGTAGTTTCAAATTTTTTTTTCTTAAAGAAACAGTAACTTAAAAAAAGTATTATGTGGAAAACGGCAAAAAATCTGTACTTTTTAAGAGAGCAAAGTAGGCCTATGAAAGTGTCGCAGGCGCGACTTTCGTTGATCTCTGAATTTTCGAAAGTTGAAAATTAAAAATAAGACGAGAAAGTATGTGATGTTGCAGCACTACTATTTGCGATATAAAGGCCACACAACACAAGCTTTTCTGTAGAAAAATCGCCGGTTTTGGTCTACGTAACTAGCAATGAGAAAGTAACTATGCAATATTATTACCAGATTCTGATGACTCAACAAAAATTCTCTGAAAATGATCTATAAAATGACTTAAAAATTATAGAAAAATGACAATTTTTAAAAATATTCAAAAATTTGTTTGAAAATATTTATTTAATGAATTTTACAATTTTGAATTAAATTTATTTACATAAAATTATATTTAACATTAAGTATTTATATTAGAAGCAAATTTAGTTCTCAGCTCCGATCGTCAGTTTTGAGAGATCGAGGAAGTCACTGAAGATCCGTGTAATTTTGAGAGTTCGAAAAGCACTGATGTAGTGAATTTCGTCATAAACTGATTATATAATAAAATTTTGTTTTAGTCATTGTAAATTAATGAAATATCTACTAACAAAAACACGAAAAGGAAACAGAATGCGTAAAAATGACAAAAATTACGCGAAGACCCAAATTACCTAAAAACTGACAAAAAATTACCCAATACTAAACATTTCTATAATCTATGTTTGGTGATAAACATTTATTTACAAGTTAGCTACGTCTACAATGCATCAATGAAAAGATGACATGTTAACAGAATTCGAGCCCTGATTATTCCACTACGCCTATGAACTTGCAAAAGTGCCAAATAAGCCATTTTTTCTTCGCAATGGTATTGGAGTTCAGGTCTTTCGACTAAGTACGCCATTTGCTTTACCCCTACACAGCCAACCGTTAAACAATCGAACATTTGAATTTGCAATTTTCAAAAATTCAGACATTTTCGTTTACGTTTTTCCAAGATCTACGTGTGAAAAACAGATTTCATTAAGAAAACATCTCTATCATCAATATTGTAGTTTTGAAATTTTAAATGTTTGTTTGTAATTTCATCAATCGGTCTCGAATTTACATAAGCGGAAGAATTAATAGTGTGAATAGCCCTGTAGATATTGTCAGAAGATATTCAAAGAAATATTAATTAGCTTAAATTCTAAGTGCGAATGAAATGAGGGTTGCAGAAGAAATTATGAGAACGATCTTGAGGAATGAAAGAAGAATGAAAGGAATATTCAAAGTGGTGGAAAAGAGGAATAGGAGAGATGCGGGTAGAACACTAAGCAGGGAAACGACAACATAAGAAAAGGAAATTGTATAACATGATAAAGTAATGCCTGGAATGTTTCAGTATGATTAAATACAATAACTGCACATATACTTCTCAATACATGAAGCAGTTTAATGCGTAAAAGTACTCAACTTTAATATTCGTATTATGAAACTAATTAGGAAGAATGATAACACAAAAATGTTAACTCTTCATAACCTGTCGATCTCAAAATCAGGTGCTGACATGCTTCTATGTAAAACAGGACGTGAATAACTCATGAAGACGCAGCTGTAACGTATTGTAGGTCTACAGCTAGCGACCGCCGGGGCGCCACAAGGGCGTTGCGGCAAGGGATTAGACGCCAGGGGCCAGGCAGGATGTGACACGCCGAGGTATTCTGAGAAATTCTAAGAGCTAGGGAAAGGGATGCCCAAAATGCGGGACAGCGCATTTTTGGCGCGAGTCGCGTGAAAAATTCTTGGAATCCATAGAAATGGATGTCCAAAAATGCCTGGCAACTCGACTAGCGCGGGCCGTGTGCAAAACCCAGTGACGTTTCAGGTCACGTGGGTGGAAGCTATATAAGAGCGAACGCAGAGCGCGGGGGCGGGGTTTGTCGAGCTGAGCGGGAACCCTCGTGCGAACGCACAAAACTTGCGCCCAGGGCGGTGCGGAGCCGAGCTAGGTTCGTGCGGCAACCCATGTGTTGGGACGCCGTTGTGGACTATATCCACGGGTGACCGAGGTCGCCGGAGCTGTCTGCTGTGTGCAGGAGGCTCGCTGAGGAGTGGCGCGGGCCACGAGTCAGCCATTTCATTTTTAAGGATCGCTCCTGCGATCAGGGAAGTAAACATCTACCAGAGCTGAGTAACTTAAATTATTACTGTACATATTGTGAATAAACCTGTACATATTTATCATTGAAGCTCGTGTCTGTGATTACTGTGTAATCCCACGACATCACACAGCAATAAGAATGAAAACGGTAGAGGATAGAAGAAAGCTAGTGGAAGAACGACTGTAGTTAACAGGAGCAATAAGCAGACAAGTAAGGAACAGGCACTAATGCGTCCAGTGCGAACAAGTGAGGGGCGGACGGCGCGTGCTCGGGGAAGGGCGATGAGGGGGAAAGCGTGGGGGGGGGGGCGGAGGGTAGCCCTCATTTACGTAGGGCCTGCTCAGTCATGGCTCAGGCGCTGCGAGTGACACCGGCACAATGCGAAGCAGGGTGTACATCATTCGCTGCAAGGCACCGACTCAAGTATGAGATGGCAACAACGGAGATGCGCTAAGGGCATTTAAGTAAAAGCTTTGGCGAAGTAACATTAATTTTAACAGTGATATTTAATGCATTACTTACCATTTGGACTGTATAAATGTAAACAACCTGTAACAAGTATTGTACTGCAGCATCCGGATCAATGACCCCCATCTCGATCAGGTTTTTCGTCCGGTTTCCCTGATCCATTGAGCAAATGCTGAGATGGACCCTTGTTTTGCTTCTGGACATAGATGTAACTTCATTATCTGTGCACGTCTTCTAGAATTCAGTGGGAAATATAGTTATTTAAATTATCGTTTCCATGTTGTCGCGTCAGGAAGTATTATTCCTTGACGAAGGACATGACGGATAAGAGCCCAAAATTTATTGCTTATTTATCCTTGGAAATAGATTTTATTACATCCAAGCGTATTTTCTTCAAAATTCAAGTAGTATATGGCTTAGTGTAGGGATTACAGAATTTTGAAAACGTGCACAATATTCACTTCTCCCCATAGCACGTCATACACAGTTTTTAACTGTTTTTAACGTAAATAAATAAATAAAACTGGATAATATAAAAATAGTTTTTATAAAAATAGTTTAAATTGGGTCATTTAAGCATTTACCCTCAGTTCAGAGGACCACTAAAGTTGGTAAACCATCTTTAGGGACACTCACCCTTGCCCCATGAAAACGAAAGCGAATATATCTGAACAACACTGATGTTTGGAAGATATTGAGGACTTGGGTTGGTGATACGATTAGTCACATCCTTTACCTTATCAGCAAAATTCTTGGCGACCTCTGAAGTAATGTCTACAGAAAGGACAATCAATTACCAATTTAAAAACCTCCGTCAAAACTTACGAATAAGTCATCTACATTTATTTAGGACAGTAGTTCAGAAAGTGATGAGTTGAAAATATTCAGTAAATGGAAAACACTAGAGTATACCACCAATATAATAAATTCTAGTCGTCGAGGAATTCTTCAACTTTCACAGATAACTTGTGCATTGTTAATATCCCTGTATAAATATATTTTAGTTGTCACTTCATCGTAGTATCTTTCTCTGAATTTTTGTCAAGAACAGCATCAATGTATCGTAGCTGTGTTCCCCAACTTTTTTTATTAATTTTATTTTCTTATATAACGAAGTAAGCGCTATACAAGATTATATATGAACTACAACTTAGTAAGCTTAGTTCTGAGTGTTACAGGAGAGTGAGGATACTCTCACTGGAGACTTCAATAATTAATAATTTTGTATGCGAGAATGTATGGGAGAATAAGACAATTACAGGAAGAAACGAAAGTAAAAAAGTAAGTTTGTGAAATCATGCATTTCGCTTTAGGGCGGTTTAAATTTTTCCTTTGGGAATCTAGATTTGATTCTTCGGTGTTGGTTATATGTTTTTCCGAGGTTGAATATGGAAGTTGCAGGGAAAATGGCTAGGAGAGAAAAAAAGTTGTTGAGCGGTGATATAATCATCAATCGTGTGAGGAACAAACTCTCTGTGGAGTTTTTTTTTTTTTTTTGACTCATAGCATGGCGCATTGACGGCAGTGCGAATGATTTTATTTTGGAATGTTTGAAGCGCTTTACGTACCGAAGGTGCAGTCTCGAGGAAATGGAAACTAAAACTAATGAAATAGCGAGTTACTGTAAGGTTGAAGCGGATTTTAAGAAGTTCTTTAAGAATAAGAAAGAGATCGGAGTGATAGAAGAATTAAAGAGTTAGGAGAGGTTAAATCTGAAAGTGAGGCTTGGGATGTATGAAGATTGGTGTGAATGGTTTCAGGAAAAAAATTAAAAAAAGGATAACATGGAAGAGATGGAGGATTAAAGAAAAAGACAGTAGGAGGCTTCTTCTTTGTCTAAGTTGCCATGTATGTGAATAAACACATTTATTAATATTTTTTCTGGATAATCATTAACTCTTAATTGTTGTTTACTTTTTTCAAATTACCTTGCTGACATATTGGATAGAAAGATTAATCAGTTGGTCGTTTAAGCCGTACACAATTCCTATTTTTGTTTAATTCAATGTCCAGACATGTAATTAAATGTTAATTCTGCATGGGATGGTTTTCGATACCAATTAGTCCTCAGTTTGTTCTCGTTCTTTCTAAGGTAAGATCTAGGAAGTTAATCATTCTATTAGTTTCACGCCCCTTTTGTCTCAAATGAATAACACAAATAATCTTCATTAATACAAATTTAAATTCCAAAAAAGACACTAGATTTTTATTATTATTATTATTATTATTATTATTATTAATATTATTATTATTATTATTAATTTTTAATACTCAATACTTCCAAATTAAAGTTCGTTGTCAAAAAACGTTTGGCATATGCCTACTTTAGAAGTCCAAGTTCATCACAATGATACTTATAACAGGATGTTGAGTAAAGAAAAATCCAAGTAATGTCAGATACTTAGCAGACAACAAACAACCGGAAAGAAGTTTCCCCCAAACAATACCTCCTCTGCCCAACAGGAAGAGCAGCGCGTTTCACCGCCCATTTACCACGACGACGGCTTCGATAACGACACACGACGCCTTGCACACGCGGCGACGGACGCGCGGCACCTCTCCGCGCCACGCTCCTTCCCCTCGCCCCCAGGACCCGTACCCCGCCCCGCCCCCATGCCACCCGGACCCCGTCCGCCCCGCCCCCGCCCGCCCCGCCCCCCGCCCGCCCCCGAAAGGCTCCCCCCGCCTGCCCTGCCCCCCGCCCCGCCAGCCCGCCCGCCGCGCCGCCCGCCCGGCCGCCCCGCCCGCCCTGCCCGCCCCGCCTGCCCCGCTCCCTTCTCCGCCTGCCCCGCCTCCCCGCACGCCCCGCCCTCCCCGCCCGCCCCGCCCTCTCCCCGGCCCGCTCCCGCCCGCCCCGCCCGCCCTGCCCGCCCTGCCTCGCCCCGCCCGCCCCCGCCCTCCCGCACGCCCCGCCTCCCCGCCCGCCCCGCCCGCCCGCCCGCCCCGCCTGCCCCGCCCGCCCCGCCCGCCCCGGAAAGGCACGCCTGCCCGCCCTGCCCGCCCTGCCCGCCCCGCCCGCCCCGCCCGCCCCACCCGTCCTCCTGCCCCCGCGTCGCCCCGCGTCGCCCCGCGTCGCTCCGCGCTGCCCCGGCGTCGCCTCGAAGCCCCGCCTCCCGCCCCGCCCCGCCCCCTGCCCTCCCCGCCCCGCCCCGTCCCGACCTGCCCTGCTCGCGTCCTGTCCCGTCCCGACCCGTCCTGTCCCGTCCTGTCCTGTCCCGACCCGTCCTGTCCTGTCCCGCCCGCCCCGCTACCCCACACCACCCCCGCCCACCCCGCCCACCCCAAGCGCCTCGCCCTCCCCGTCTAGGCCCCCCCACCCCGCCCCGCCCCCAGGATCCGTACCCCGCCCCGTCCCTCGCCCCGCGGCGTGCGTCGCACAAAGGCCCGGGGAGGAGGGCGGAGGTGCTGCCAATATTCCCGTCCGCTCGCCCGGAAACGCCGCTTTAGTCTCAGTAGCGCGCGCAAATGCAGTGGACGTGTGACGCCGCTGCCGCCGCCGCCACTTTGATTCATCCCTTCGGCGCACGAAAAAAACAGCGCTAGGGGCCCGCGTGGAAGGGGCAGGGGGAGA
Organism: Teleogryllus occipitalis; assembly: GCA_011170035.1. NCBI lineage: Eukaryota > Metazoa > Arthropoda > Insecta > Orthoptera > Gryllidae > Teleogryllus > Teleogryllus occipitalis. The sequence goes on from BLKR01002837.1 coordinate 50,387, forward strand.
AAGGACGTGGGGGGGGGCGGAGGAGCGGGACGCACATGCTGACGAGGATTGATGTCAGAGATGCGAATGTTTTTCAGGCGTGTCAAATTAGGTTTCGATTGAGAGAAAGAAAAGGAGGGGTGAGGTGAGAAGTACTCCACGCCGGGTAAAACAATATGGAAAGGAAATCGAACAATCGGAAAATAACAAACAGGACAGATGTGATATAATCTTAGAAAATGAGGAGTAGATTCCAGGACCACATAACATCAGAAAGGGTTGGTAAAAAAATGCCACGGCAATGAAATGAAATTTCTGGCAACAGAACACATTACAAGGCACGAGTTGCATTTGAATGTGATGAAATAAATAGTGTCGAGAAGGAAAAGTATTCGTACGGAAATAGAAGACTATGAAAAAATGAAACTGAATGGAATTCTTCATAAAAAAAAACTAATGCAGACGATGTTGAGTGCGAGGGGTAATGAGCAGACAATCTTTTAAGCTCAGAATAACTTTCGCAAACTTCTTACACATAATTTTGAGTGTTCGTTTTCATTAGCTGTTATATGTGTATTTATTTGGCATTTTGAGTCGATAGCCCAATTTCGCAGGCCAGCTACCGGTGTCCTCCCATGCCTGGACCGAGTTAAATTCCCATGCTTGGTGGTAAGAGCGACATGAGGCGAACGTGACGTATTCTCTTCCCCGCAACTAGCAAGATCCTGCCTTAGCTTTTCTTCGTCACACAGCTACACAAACTGGGACGATTTTAAAGGATAGCTACAACTCTATTTTTGCCTCGACCGAGTATCGAACCCGGAACCACACCACGGGAAGCTACTACCTTACCCATGAGTCATCCTAGAGGCTTGTGCTGTTAAATTAATCTTGATTTGAGAAATTATTTACCACTCTGCATATTACAACAGAAAAGTATGTCCAGTGGGGATCAATTGAAAATGACATTGAAATTCGAACCACAGAACAGACGCAATTAGAAATGCCTCTTGAACCGCATATGACAAAATTAATAAAGAATTACAGCTATAAAAACACGAGTTGCTATAAAAGTACTAGGAGCAGGAAAAAATACATTCTCGAAAGGAGGGATAATGATTTTGAATGACAATTACAAACAATAATGAGAGGAAAACAGACATATTTGAGAATTTTTTATATTAAGAATATAAATTATAAAATTGACAACAAAATATAATTAATATTTTTTTAAAATAAAACTTCGCCAATTTAAACGAGAAAGTTGGAAACCGTAATTTACTGCAATTTACCAAATTTTCATCGAGCTTTAAAATAAGGCATTTAAAATTATGAGATATACAAATGATTAAGAGAGAGACACAGTTCAGTTGAAAACGATCGATCTCAGAAAATAAATTGCTAAAATACTCTAAAATTTCCCACCATGGAATACTGAAGAGAATAAAGTGTCAGATATATTCGATGTATGTAATTCCAAAGATCTAATCTCAATGAATGAGTTGAAAGTAGCAAAATGTAGACGGTAAGAGAGAAATGTGACGAACAAGAAGTATGTATTTCTTTCTCCGTAACTAGCAAAATCCGACTGCTTTAGCCTTTCTTCGCCACTCAGCTACTAAGACGACTAACTAAGACGACTTTAAAAGAAAGATTCAACTCTAAGAGTCGGGACAAACTCGGGATCACCCCAAGGGAAGCTAGAACGCTGCCCATGAACCACCCTAGCGCTGAGCAGAGATTTTAGTTAAAATATATTTTTTTGTGGTGCGATTAACGTCTGTTGTGCATACTGTAATGTTATAAAGCATCTTAGAGCCTGTCCCGGTTGGGGCGGTGCCCCGCTGGTGTGCGATACCTGGTTGGGGCAAACCCCGCTATTCGACGGTAGGTCGGTGCCGTATCTCGCCATCCAACGGGGGAAGATCACCGCCATCTAACGACGAAAAAGAAACATGCACTACACTTACAATACTATTGACATAATTAGTGGACGTGCTGGGAATCCCTAACAATGAACCAACCAATAAACCATTCTAAAGCATTGTACAATTCTTGGAATGTTGTTTGAAAAAAACACACGTGGAGTAAGTGTATCACTATGCTAAAACCTGAGTGCAAATCTAGGATAAACATTATCAAAACATTATCTTCTAAAATATGGGGAGCCGAATCTGATTGTTTAATTAAAACCTATCGTGCCTTGATTCAATTCAGACTTGACGTCGGCGTATTTGTATACAGCTCGGCAACCACACGACTTCTGCGAATACTGGTTCCAATAATCAACATGGCAAGTAGATTAAGCCTTGATGTCTTCAAGTCTGACCCATGCAACAACTTTCTGGTTGATGCATATCTCCTATCCTTGGATTTATGACGCAAACTACTGTGTATCAACTACTCATATTCAACCATCAGTTTTCCACCCAATTCAACCAACAAATACATCTTTAACTCTCCAAAACCAGATATTTATCGAGCCCATCCAAAATACGCAAGAGAAAGAACACTTCAATATCATAATGAAATTAACGTCGTAATATCTGTCCTCCCAAGGCGATCACATCCCATTTCTCTGTGGCAAATTCATCACTCCTCCCACTAATTTGGATGCAAATAATCTATCTCATCCAACTGTAACTTCCGGATCATTTCTTCGTCCCTTAATAGCTAATCAGCACCAAAAACATGATAAACACAGAAAATTCTATATTGATGGCTCAAAACTAGATGGAAGATCAGGCTGTGCTACTGCCTGTACTACATCCTCCACTGTCGAATCTTACATATTACCAGATTACTTTACAGTCTTTTCCTGTGAATCTTGGACAATCCTGAAAGCCACTGAAATTAGTTCTCACGATACTGACATATCTCCTATTGCCATCTCCACTGACTTCCTTTTCTCACTTAAAGCCATAGAAAACAGATACTCAGCCAATCCACTGATTCAAAATATTCAAGAACGTCTATCTTTAATGAAAATGAAATTCTAATTGAACTGGTATAGTTCCCGTACCATAAGGGCATTGATCGTAATGAGTACTAAATCTGCAAGAATGCATCGTTTCGGAAAAGGTTATCCACTGTTTGATGTTAAAAGTGAATTTAATAGTCCCATAGTTAAACTTTGAAACTCGCAATGGAAATTCACATCGTCAAAATTTCATCTAGTTAGAAAATAAGTTACAGAAGAAGCCTTCCCGAAATTACACTTCAGCAGAAGATATCAACTCATCCTCACAAGATTAAGAACTGGATATTTCAAAATTTGTCACGGTTACCTCATGACGAAAACCAATCCTAAAGAGTGTGGAAATATTATATCTACACATCTGCTTCTGAAATACCTGGGTCTAACAAAGAAGACACCATTTAAATATGAATAAAGACTTGTATAAGATGTTTACAACAATTGAAAGATGTAAGAAAGTGATAACTTTTCTCAGAAAGTATCAATTGCATTTAAGTACATAAAAACCTTTTTAATAACCTGTTGGAAACTAGACAATTTAAAAATATAAGCATTATGTGGTCGCTGATGACCTAGTTATTTTATAGCGGCTTAAAATTAATAAATAAATGAAAAAAGCATCTATTTATTACAATAAGTATGTTTCACTTAGTCAATTTTTTAACCAGATAGATAATTATAATATTAAACTCTCAGGAAAAGAACGTTCAACACGATTTAGCCTTAAATTAGTATATAGAAACAGTTACGTATGTGAACGATGAAAGGAAGGCCACAATTTCTTTGCAAGTATCAACAAACCAGTGATTGTTTTATATTCATTTGAAAATACGAAAGGTTTAACTGTACGAATGAATATATTACTAATTTTCAACGTATGGAGTAATTCAAAGGAAACAATCAAGTTTCCAGCAATGTGAGAGTTAGATACACAGGAACTCCCAAAAAATCCAAGAACAATAAAAAAATTGATTTCAACCAAAAAGCAAATATTTGATTGTATTATTCCATTCATTCTCATACTGCGTGTACCAACTGAATGGCCATTCCCAATGCGTTACTACTTACGGTACCGCTGTTAGGCGACAGCAAGACTCTCTGGAAGAGACGCCGGCACGAAGTATTTGCTCTTTACGTGTTGCCTTATGGAACAGCACTTTTTTATATTTTTGGGTATGTGGTCAATCCCGAGGCAAAAACAAAGTATCACATATGTAGTATACACTGTAATTACGATTATATCTGTGTTTTTCGCGTGGGCACCACATCGTATGTTTCATGGTTTGTGCAAATATTTTATTTCTAATCCACTACCCACGTCTTATCTAACGAATCGCGCACTTGTGTATTTCACACATGTGTATTTCGATAGTAGGTAATCGCCGAGTACAAGAACAGTAATTAATCTTGTAATTTGCATAAAAAGTTCATATCTGCGCATATTCATAGATATATGGACTGAAAATTTGTGCCGCTCATTACCTGTAGTGTTCGTGAACGAAACTGTGTCTTGTGTGTAAGCAGAAACTCTCGTATGTGCTTAAGTACGTGTATTAACTACTAGTGGCGTGCGGTGACAGTTTTAGTTGGGGAAGCACTTTTGAAGTCCAAAGTATAAAAAACGTTAAGCAGTTAAAAATGATATGAATTTCCACAAAACGTGTAATAATGACCTACTACCAATATGATATGTGTTCTCCAGTGTGAACAAACTTTACCAGTATTATTATTATTATTATTATTATTATTATTATTATTATTATTATTATTATTATTATTAACCCATAACATCCCGTAAAGGGCAAAGGCCTTCTGCTTTAGCAGGGTTACAGTAGGTTGATAATCAATTTCACTAAAGTTCACTCAATTTCACTAAAATCGATTAATAGCACTGTGGATCATCATCTTCTTTTTGCTGTCTGTATATGTCTTTCTTTCAAGGAAACTGGTGCATTTGACGTGAATAAAACATTTTACGTTCTAATCATATTTGTGCGTGTCAATATTATGTGAATAATTCCGCATCCCACTTCTCATTCAAATAACCCCACAGAGTTATCTTAGAACTGTTTTCATTGCAGTAATATACGAGATTATTTTATTTGTTCTGCGATGTGCGTGCTACTTTTTGGAAAATCATTTTGTCTGGTTTTGTTCAGCAGCATTTTTGCAACTGCAAGCCTCTAGTAATAAATTAAATCTACACAGAAGATTAAACTATTTCACGTGACTTCCAAAATCATTTAAAAACACGCCTTAGTCTTACAACTTCTCTGGATTGAGCGTCAACAAACGCCATTAAAAGAGCATTCACAAGATATGTCCCCCTTGTCATTGAGAACAAGTACTGAACGTGAAGTGTTTTCCTAGTAGATCGACTCAGTAGGGAGAGTAAGATATTAAAAAAATACGATTTTAAGAGCAAATATGTTTTCCAAGACTGACCTTTTAATAACTTACATTAGAAAAACTGATAATTACTTTTACATTTGTTATGTTAAATTATGTTGGTTTTATAAAACACACTTAGTAAAACTGCGCTATATGCACAACGTGCAAGTGTTGACGGAACAGACTCCCATTTCACGAGAACTGCTCGCAGGAGCGAAAATAATAGATTTATTTACCTGTGTGCATTGTACCGACAGTTTAATTAAAAATGCAGTGTTTACGAACTCCGGATGGCCAATAATATACGTGTGTTTTGGCGATATATGAAATACCATTTCAATGGGTTCCCCAACCCTTTTTGTTGCACCTGCTCTTCTAACTGTTGGACTGCATCTCCTAGTTTCGAAAATGCGCACATGACTCTACCCGAACGTTCTAAATGAATGTCTGACTGGTAATATACAAATTTATATACTATACAAGCATACTACGAGTAGTAATGAGTTAATCAAACTGTCACGAGATATTAATAGAAGTTCCAGAAAATTGTCAAGCATTGTAAAAAGATACCAGCCTTTCTAAATTATTTTGAGTAATTATAAGCTATTGTAATTTTAAAAAATGTAATAAAACTCTTTTATGCATGATGAATTGACATGAAATAATTTGAAAAATTAAAAACATTGCAGAGATTTTTTTATTTTTATATTTTCACTTGCTAATAAAAAAAAGTGTGACAACTGAGAATATCAAACGACTATTGATAATTAATTATCAGAGCTATAGTGCTACCTACCAATCTAATATCTAATGTGTAACTTGTTTATTTGAAAATTCCACCATTTTTTATTATCAAAATGTTATCATCTTCGACCCTCACCTCTCTCTATACACCATAGAATTTGTAACACGTTAGCTGCTAAGCGAGACAATGTGGTCTCTTAGGGACATTCAATTTTTTTAGAACGAGGCCATATGGTCTCATGCGTATATTTAATTTGTTTTTAGAACGAGACCATTCGGTCTCATGCGTTGGATGGCCTCTTTTATGATAATACTCGCGACACCATTATAGTGTTAACAGTAGCAAAACGTCCATCCCCTGAGTCCATATGGACTCTGTAAATAATTTAATTCTGTATAATATTATATAAATAGGTGTACAAGTTTGATGATCTAGCATGAATATAAGTGCGCCAATTACCGTTGGCACTGAGACGTAGTACACATACGAAAATCCTGAACGGCACCGAGGTATACTATAGCGAGAATGCGCTTGCCAGTTGAACGTGATAACATTATATTCTGAGACACCAAACTCTAGAAAGAATGTCCTCGTAAAAATTTAAGGAACAGTATTCATCCCGTTTTATGAATATTTCATATCGCAATATTGTGTTGTCATGTGAACTATCACCTGTTCCCAACCACCCCAAAATGTAACGCATGTTAAACTGTACCGCAGTGGCGGATCCAGAGGGAGACCATTTTCCCCCCTCAAAAAAAGGGAGAGAGTTTTCGTTTGTTACCTTCATTTATTTGGAAAAATTTATCTAAATATTTATTTATGTTAGAATTATGCACTTATTTTAAAATATTATATAATAACATTTATTTATACACTACAAAAATAATATACAATATAATAACTAGGGGGCAGATTTTAATGAAATGTCTTTGTTTTTCTTTTTTCTCTAGAGCAATACCGTTGAGTATAGAAATTCATTTTATGTTATGACAAAAGGAAATGACCCATTTGTATAGGTCACTATTTTGCATTTTTTGTTGATTTCGACAGATAACTCACTTTTTACCCTTTTCCGCCATTTTTAATGCATTTTTTGCTGATTTCATCGATTGATTTTGATTGATTTTTTCATGTTTCCGGGCGCGTCAACTGCTCTGGTCATTACTCCCGTTAGTGTAGTGCGTGTTTTTTTCTCGGGAGATGGCGGTGATCTTCCCCCACCGGATGGCGAGATCCGGCGCCGACCTACCGTCGGCTAGTGGGGTTTCCCCCTAACCAGGACTCTCCCACCAGCGGGGCACCGCCCCAGCCGGGACAAGCTCTAAGCTCCCGACCGGTCTCCCGAGATATGTGGTAGTGTAGTGCGTGTTAGTATAAGTGTGTGTGTGTAAGGGGAGAGGATAGGACAAGGAAGAGGAAGGACAGATCGCGCGCAGTCCGTGGCCCGTTTTGTAGGGTACTGCTCCGGCATTCGCCTGGTTTTGATCGGAGAAACCACCGCTATCTCCAGATGGAAAAAAAATGCACTACACTCACGGGACTACTGACTTAAACTCTCGCGCCCGGAATCACTAACAACCAACCAACCATCCGCCCCTGAACAGCCGCCCTGCTGTATCGCTGCGGTGCGAGGACGGTGCAGGAAGTGCCTGTCAGCGGGCGGATGTGCGGGTCGCGCCCAGCGACAAGGCGGTCACGGGGGCGACAATTCATAAATGCAGACTATCGACGCGAGCGAATGATCGGTGGAGTAGCCGGGCACAGAGTCCGTGCTCGTCACTTCCATTAGCCCTTGCGCTCCGCTTCCGCCATACGACTTCTCTGTGTTACAAAGAGGAAAATATTGGGAGCCGTTATTGAGAATTTTGAAAATGTCCATGGGGCTTCATGCAAAGTACCCCCAAATTTAAAAGAATGTTTCTCAAAATTCCAAGCTTCAACTAGAGCCAGATGGGCGGGGGGTTTCTTCAATTTGTTAAAGATCGTACGCATGGTTTAGGCGCTAGAGGATGTGTTAGAGGATTTTGTCTCTCAATTTAGCAATTGGATTTATCCACTTTTTCGTCATCAGGGCCCGGTAATGATTCTATCTGCCGAACATTCGCCGTTTTTTCGCGCATTACAGAACTCTCTCTATACTACATACGTATTTTATTCTATATATACGTACGCATACGAGAAAATAAAAAATTGTTGACATACGTATCTGAGAAATGTTTGGGCAGTGAGCTTTTCTCGTCTAGTATTTTATGTCGAACGATGCACATTTTTTTCTCAAAAATGTTCCAAATTAAGATTACTAAATGTATCTGCCGTTTATCACTACAATTATGCAACTGCGCAGGGCTTGTTCAACTTTCTTCATATAAGACACAAATTTAAACGATCCCCAATGAATATCGTTGTATATAGATGCATTGAACATAACATAATGTTATCGAAACGAACGGTAATTACACGAGTTTCGAAAGGAACGGATTTTAATATTTAAATTTAATAGAAATAGAGTAACGTAATAACGTTGCATACCATACCCCATAGGTAAGTGAATATCAGATTTTATATTATGGTTTGCTCTTGAGGCGTCGTGACCCAGTTTAAGAAGAACATTACACTGTGAAAATCAATGCACAACTAAAGCATTGAGCTCTTTGACAGTAACAATGGCTACCATGCGTTCGGAAAAATATTTTCAATAATACACAATTTGGTTATTACACATTTCAAACATGAAGCTTTAAATCCATTCAGATATCGTAATTTGAATTATTAGTGACGGTTTTCATTTACCTTCTGACGATTCAATGAAGTGTTTTCTTGAGAAAGACATCCCTCAGCGTTGCTCCAAGCATTTGTTGATGATGATCTTTCATCCAAGCATGATCTTTCATCACACATTATTTGCATCTCCTGTGCCTCCTGGCACGGATACAACCACCACCTTACCATACACATACTACAACTCCATGCATTTAGAGGAATTTGACTTCGTCAAATAACTACTTCAAATTCCTTTTGCTGCTGCTGTGCCTGAAGTTTCACAACCTTAGCCATAGCCCCCACCCGTCAAACACAAAATTGCTATCTACGTAGTTAATGGATCAGTGGTGAATCCTGAACATTACGAGTATTTTAAGTATATCGCAATTTATGGAAGCTACCTCTATCGTTGTTTTTTATTTTGAGCTTTTCTGAAATCCCAATACTATGAAATTTTGTCCTTAAAAATTGTTCTATAATACAATTACACAAACCACTATCTTATGGAGCATTAACACACTTCATTTTCACAAAAACGTGAGAGAAGCGTAACTTACGAACGACCAGAGGACTGTTCACCGCAATATTTTGCCCCGCCCTTGAAACATGAAGAGTCCTAGGTTATCGCGGCTGGCGGCGGTGCCTTCTCCTGCACTAGCAAATTCTCTTGACAGCATTGCGAACTGTTTGAAACTTCTCACTCTAACGCACTTCATAGCGCTTACGGTTGCGAAAAAGTGATGGGCTCTGTGAAGCAAAACGGTTATTTTTCGCATCTGTTTTAAAGCTTTTAAAATATTAATAACGTTTTAGAGAATTACCAAGCTTATGAAGTAGTTCTTATACACGAATTAGTAGGTATACCGGCGGTATACGCGGTGTATCGGAGAATTCGCCACTGATATGGAGGACCTCTCCCTTGCTCATCCTTGTTGTGATCCAAACGTAATCACCACCACCGTGCCACCCTTCCATCTCTGCGTCACTTTCCATTTCACTGGCGACAGCTTCCTCACCTCCAGCTCCACGTCCTCCCCCCCCCCACCCAGCGATATCATTCCCATTCGCAATCAGCGCGCCAGCCTCACAGCAGTCTCTCACCCAGGAGGTGGTGCTTTGGGCGGCGCGACGCGACGGATCGGACGGGTCGCCAGGGACCACACCGTTCCGGGCACGCCCCCCTCTCCATCGCAGCGCAACGGGTGTTCAGCGTCCTTCCCCACCCCACCCCCGCCTCGCCGCCCGCCATTTTTCCCGCGGCGCGTTACTTCCGGTCCGGCGGCTGATCAGGGCAGTGGCGGCGGGGGCGGGGGCGGGGGCGGGGCGGCGCGCGGGAGGGGCAGGAAGTGCGTCAGGCAGGGCTGAAAGCGAGCAATGAAGCGGACGGGCGCGATTGCCGCGATCATAGCGAGCCGTGCCGCATCCACTTGCAATTAGATGGTTAATTATGTGCTCCCCTTCAGCCGCCCTCCGCCGCCGAGCAAGGGGCTGGGAGAGGCCGGGGGTGGAGGGTGGGAAGTGAGTGAGCTGCGCGGGTCGCCGCCCCCTGGGCGCCTCCACCCCCCCCCCCCGGGGGCGGCGCACACGCGAGCATCAAGCGCGCCCCAACGCCACACGCTGCGCCGCCCGAATTCTGGGCCAGTGGAGCTGCTCCTTTATTTTCTTGGTGCAGCAGCTCACCACACACTACATTTAATTTTCTACCAGACCTTGCTGCAAACACAAATTTTTCCCAGTCAAATCTATTAACTTAAAGGTAAATTTAAAGCGCTTTTAAATAGCGTTCAAAATGAAACAAAGTTGTTAATTACTCCCAATATAGAGTTGTAGGCTTCCGCGGATGGAGTCATTGAATTATTGGCTGCCACGTTTTACTCGCTTCATGGTCGATGGAGCTCACGTTTCGGCCATCTTGTTGTGGCCTTCTTCAGAGCTATATTGCTGAGCAGTATACTATGACACGGGAAATCCCGGTCAGCCAAGAATTCAATTACTCCCAATGCTTCCTCTTATTTATTTTTACTGCTCTTCGCAAAACATTGTTTCGATTTCCGCAAGCCTTGGCGATTTTTTTATAGCCATCAGTTTCACTGTCATAAGAAGAAAAGTTCCAAAAACTTCGCGAAGTTCAGCTCCTCGATGTTCGCCAAGAAATGTTTGGTTTAACGCTACCAAAAAATATTTTAAAAAATCTATTTTACACTAAGAGAGATATTCAATATATTTTCCATTTGGTTTTTCAGACACCGCAAATCGTATCCCAGTTTACAGGATCGTAAAATGAATATTAAAATCAAAACCACTGGAAGTAACGTTGCGTTCTATCTGGACTTCGAATATGAAAAAGCCCAAAGAGAGCTAGAAACATTATGAAACTACAAAATGCAAATTCAAAACAAAATACATTGCGCAAATAGTGACTCAATAAGTTTTCAGATGTGTTCCAATACAGAAACAACACAAATCGGAAGCAACTTATCAATGTAGTATCTCTTGAGCGCTAATGTACATTATTTCCGTTACTTAAAAATTGAATACTGATGAATAATTATTAAAAATAATGGAATATTCGAGGCAATTCTACAAAAAATAATATAGAGTCACTTCGTCGTCTGTATATCATCTTGAACAAAATGTTCCTACAGACTTATGTTCATAAATTTTAATTTCATATACTGAATACTCTCTAAGTAAGTATCTAAGATAATAGTGTTTGCAATGTCTTAGTTCCAACGTAGGATAGTATTTCTGGTCTTCAGGGCACCATCAATAGGTTCTGCGAAAGAAATACTGCAGGATTTAAGAGGAGCAAGGAATTAATAAAACTCGAGCAGTGTAATTGTATGTACTATTTATTGAATTTTAAAGAACTCTAAAAATATCAATGAAACATGACCAACATTCACATATTTGCCTAATGTATACCTTTTTTAAAACTAAAAAACAAGACAATTTGTTTTAAGAAACAGACTAAAACGATATATAAAGTACAGTAAGATAACAAATGCATCCAATGTGTATACGATAATACAATACTAATAATTGTAAAGCAGGGCTTATAATTTGAATATCCTCTTTGTTCACAACCATCCTACCAATGAAATGCAAGCCACACAAAGTTTTCACAGCTTCCAGTTTAACACTTCGCAGCGGGAACAAAGAACTTCACGAAACTCGGAATAAAAATGGTAACTCAACAATCAGGTATGTGAAGTAACACGTTCGTGAGAACATTACGGATGCAAACTTTCGGGTGCTTCAGTCAACCTGGGCATTTCAAGTGAAAAAATATGTCGTATTCCGCTTACAAGCGAAGTATTTAAAGCTAATACTGATTGCATGTGTCTGACCAATGATCGCGCAACAATATGATGCATTCAGAAAGCTGAATAGTACGATCTGTGTTCGCTTCGCCACTGTGGGCGACAAAGCGAAAAGAACGCAGAGACGATAACTGCTCGAAATTACTTAAAATGGTCCTTTCCGCGGAACTCTCTCACAAAATTCGCGCGGTTTACGTACTAAGAAGCGGGCCTGTTTCTTTACTCGCAGTCCAATTTTCGTTTCCTCTAATCACCCATGTGTCACAAACAAGAGACTGCAGTCTTTATACTGGAGAAATCATAGCATTGAAAAGAATCAGTGAACGGATTGTGGCTTCCTTTTTTTTCATTTTCATAAATAGGAAATAAGCTAGGCAGTATATATCGTAAATCACATCAGTCCAAGTATAATGGATAAGACATGTAGAAGGCGGGGGCAGGGGATAGGAAATGAGACAACAGATACATGCAGTTACAATAGAGCGAAGCGTACAGTTGCGAGTAGGCCTAACAGACACCACACACAGCTGGGCGAAATGTAGTCACCCAGGCACCAGATCCTGGGAAAAATCTCTCATTCAGCACAGCACAAATGCCAACGTATCCTGAACTGTCGGTAACAAGTGATGTGAGATCTCTTCCAGGATCGGTAGATACATACACATCCTGCCAGTAAAAGAGTAAATTACATCAACGTTCATGGCATGTTTATCGGAGGCTGAAAGGGAGTAATAAATGCATTCTATAATTATTTCCTAGTTTTCTCTTCCTATATGTACAACACTCGGAACTAGGAATTGAGAAACAGTAAGAAACTCCAAAGAGAGAATGGCGGTTGAGTCAAAAACTTCGACGCAGTTTGGGCACACTGAAGAACTGTTCTATCCCTGTGCCGCCTATGCGATTCATCTAAAAAAACTGTTTAATCATGATTCTACGTGTACAAAGTAAAATGTTTATTAGAAAGGGGTGAGAAAATAAGTATTACAAAGGAAATTAGTTTACAAAACACCAAACGATATGACAATTGTTTAAACTGTTTGTACATTATTTTTTGTTTTATACACTTTCATTAGTTTGGTTCTTTCTTGAAGTTGTAACAGGTTCATTTCAAATCACTAGACTTTTTACCATTAGAGTGACTTATGGGGTATGCATTTTAAATATATTTTATAAACATCTGAAGCAAACAATTAATTAAATATCGTAATATATCTTTATATATCCTGCTGTTAAGCATGCACACAAAATGTTTTCCTCGGCATACAGGATGTTCTGAGTGGACACTCCGAATATGAAAACAAACGAAGTCTGCTCCTCTACTTACAACGAGTGCCTCGTCACATTTTGGGCTACTTAAACATCGCGACTAGATACAGGGTCTCCTTCCCATCTGAGCAAAACATCACGCTGCTGACCAGCGCGTCCCTACCCGCCAACGGGGGGCAACGGGGCGACTACAAGCACACATCAAGTACATTGGTTCCAGCTACTTATTTACACACATTTTACCTACGTCTTTTAATCTCTTTGGATCGAGTTGTGAATGCACTTTGGGGGATACGACAGGAATCAAATAAATGCCACAGTTTGTTGATGGCTTATCATAAAGAAGGGCCTAAAAGACCGGAAGTTCCCAGAGGAAAGTAAAATCAGAGAAATGTCTACGTCTGAAAGGGAACGCGAAATACCTTTTTTTCTGCTAGAACGTAGCTGCAAATTTTCGTCAAGAAAACTGGTCACTCTCCACGAATAATTTTTCGAAGCTGCGTCTGTCATCAATATGTACGATTCATATATACACAAATCCATCGACTACTTCATACGCGGAACATACAGCAACACGCGTACTAATTCCTTCCAAATAGGTCGCTGACTCCAGCTTCACGGTCAAATAATTTTCCGAGGACGAATGCGTCAGCGGCCATTGGGTATTTCCGTAATCACTGACAAGCCCCAGAGTCTATCACACGCGGGTACAACCGGTGACACCACAACCGCGGTGTCCAAACCACTCAAATCGTTAATTCATCTGCACAGAGTGAAAAATCTCTGAACCACAATAAAAAGTAGTACTTTTTCGCTACACAAATAATTGGCAGGAATTTTCAATGATTTGTTTTCCCAATTATAATTCGTTGTCAATACGAGTGGCGACAAGGATGGCAGGAGGACAGCAAATGCTTTCGACATATCTACTTAAAGATTAAAACTGAAAAGGCAACAGTAACACACCAAGGAGTATTGCAGAATATGCTTGCGTACAATACACTAGTTCTCGAGAAAGAGCGCCAAAGAAACGCGATGACCTTTTAAGAACTATGTAAGAGATCGAATAAACTAGTTGAAACGGATATAGTTCTTCAATGAATGGATCGCGATGAAAAACGCCAATTACACAGAAATAAGGATAATTTTTTGCATTATATTACAAAAAAAATTATGCAGGCCGCGATATATTTCCTCTTTTTGAATAGGAAGGTTAAACATTTCATTTTCTTTCAAGTTTGTATTTTTTTCTCATAGAATTTCCTGTAAATATTCAATAACAATCTCTCTTAACTCTATACAAACATTATCCACTGCAAAATTCATACAAGAAAGCAACACGTCTTCATATAGCAAATAATGACTCCCTTATCACATGCATTACATTAACAATAACTCAAAACAGAACATAACATTTGTGCATACCTTAATGTATAATACATTTATTCTTACATTCATATATACACTTACATTTTACAAAAATGATAAAATATATATTATGCTTTGCTGGATATTGAAATGAATGTAGTCACAATAATAGTGGTTTTGGAAAGCACATTCAAGATTCAAGTATTTGTAACGTAAGAAGCATATTACATCAAATAACTGGAAAGCTAACCTGATTACACTTCTTAAAATAATAGTTTGCAGGTAGGAATGACATAAGTAGTGACATGTTGAAAAACACCATTTGAATGTACGTCGTACAGCGTTAATGAGAGACAGAGACAAAGAGAAATAGACATACATGATTTCTGAACAACGTTATTTCTATGAGTTAATTTCGTTTCACTGGTAACTGCTAGGTTCCCTTACGTTTCAAGCAATTACGTTCTGCGTATCACATAGGAACTAAAGATACCCAAGGAAGATAATGGTGTACCTTTATCATGACTGCAGCAGCGGTGCGTATTGCTAAAACTTACACGTAGCACTCTTATTAATAACAAATAAATCAGCATATAATACAATAAATGAAAATACAATATTTTTAATAGAATTTACATACAAAATCTCCACAGTCAGTCAGTCATAAAATTATGCATTCTGTGTACCAGAACACGTTTCACAAAATCGTAAACGTTGTTCTGGAACTAATGAGTCCACGCATTCCTCCATTCTAGCGATATTTTCAAAAAATTGAAATGTGCGCTGTATAATACCTCTTAGCGTCGGAAGACACACAAATCAAGATTACACTTTCTGAAACTATATCTATTCAACAAACATTGCACAGTGCAGAAACTGAATTGCAAATAAATACGAAGCTAGTTTTTTTTAACACTATTGTAAATGTATTAACTTTGCGCTGTTAAAAATTACACGATCACAACATCCAAACTCGAAAACAAACAAAACTAGTTTGCACTAGATGCACAAAGCAGCTGCCTTATAGGAAAAGATCGCTAACCCAAGAAACTAAACAGCAACACACCGTATCGCTCCACGCAGGAATGCCAGAAGAAACACATGTCGCTTCGACATTAATTTCCTCCCGTAAAATACCCGTCGTCTCATACCTCATGCATTATGCCTCACAGAATTTGATTAGATGCACAGACAACACAAAAGTTCAGACGCAACGACCACTACAAACCACAATTTCCTGACATAACGTCAACTTACATTTTAACGTAATCTGGACTTTGGAATGCATATTTGCTTTACATTTCCACCTGTACAAGAAGCAGCAACATGTACTCATTACTCCCAACCGATTGAAGCGGTTAACTCCGTAAGAAGTGGAATGAAAGAAGTGAGGAATGCTCGGGCACGCGGCGAAGTCGTTTCCTCGTGGCATTCTCGCACGGAGGGAGCGATCGCGGCCAACGGAGAGCGGGCGGCGGGCGCAGCAACACACGGGGACCTACCATGATATGTGGGGGCCAGCGCTGCGTGGGCGGGGTCGCTGGGGCGCTTGCGTGCCAGGAGGGAGGCGCGCCGCGATCAATCTGGCATCGCGCCGCGTCACGGCCGCGTAACTGGCGACGGAATTTGCGATTTGTGAGAGTATCCTCGCACTGATTTGCTTCTTGAGATTCGGCAGAAGTGTGCTACGATTTACAGGCAACCAAACACTTCATGTAAAACGGGTACTGTCCACTGTAAAACGTCGTTTAATTAAACCGACACCGAAGGCATTTGAGCCTTCGTAAATCAAAAACATTCACATTTATGGAGCTTCATGTGATTACGTAGCCCAATGATCGCTGATGGCTTGGAATGCCCCAATCAAATGATGGCCTAAAATAACCCACCCACCTACTTTGGATGTGAAATAATCAGCAAAGATCAAAAACTAAAACAAAACCTTTAAACAATTTCCACCTGCACCCCAGAGATTCTTTACGTCATTCTTTCAATTTTGTCTTATCATTGAAACATAAATTACTACATACACAAACACTTCCAGAAATCTGAATTGAACTATCAGTTCCAACATGTCATCACTTTAAGATTCCAATTTCCATAAGCGATCAGAAGAACCTCCTGAGACCTCATGAAGTATATATTTATAAATTGATTGAATAAGAAACAAGCACTGTAATGTGCGCAAGGGAAAAGATGAATTTCGTTTCAAATCAGAAAGGCCTTACACACAATGCCGTCTCCCTCCTTCACTTGTCTCTCAGATGACCCCACTCAACGACCCTGCGGCAGCAATGGCGCGAGTGAATACACGCATTGCCTCTATCTACATTCAGAGACAACGCGGCATCGTTTACGTTTTCAACCTGTCCTTGCGTATATTGGAATACAAATATCAAAGTAAAGGCCATGGCAGACCCATTAGTCACGAGATACTACGAAATGCTGAAGAGTGTAAACGCTTGAAATCGTCGAACGGAGAGAAACAATGGAAGAGACGGACGCTGCGGCTTCACCTCTTGAAGCAGAGACGTTCGTCGTCACGACGCAGATCTTCCCGTCACAGACACACACGCATCCCAGCGTCACCGCATCGCTTCTTGAGGGGGCGATGACGACGCCAGGTTGACCGCCGGGGTGGCCGGCGTTTGGTCCCTGCGCCGCCGCAGAGGGGGGCGGGAGGGCTGGAGGAGGGGGGTGGGGGGTGGAGGGGAGGGGGCGTACCTTAGAGCTCCTCCTTGAGCACGAGGGGCGCGGCGGAGGCGGAGGCGGCGGCGGCGCCGGCCGACAGCCCGTTGAGCTTGATCTCGTTGACGGAGTGCGAGCGCGCGTGGCCGGCGCCCGGCGCGGGGCAGCCGCCGGGCAGGCCCGGCACGGCGCCGGGCACGGCCGACTGCGAGCGCGCGTGCCCGTTGCCGCCGCCGCCGTTCCGCCCGCGCCCGCCGCCGCCGCCCCCGCCCCCGCCGCCGAACTGGTCGCGCAGCGCCAGCTGGTACGCCACCTCGAACGCCTGGCCCAGGGTCAGGATGATCTCGGTCGCTTGGTCCTGCAACACCACGACGAAGCACGCCATCAGCGAAAGGAGCGGAACGAAATTTCCGTGGTGAAATGGAAGAGCAGGCCTCATGGCCTGGGTCTCGTCACGTAAAGTAAGGCATTCATTCATTCATTCATTCATTCACTAATTCATTCATTCACTCACTCATTCATTCATTCACTCATTCATTCATTCATTCATTCATTCACTCACTCATCATTCCTCTGGCCTCTCTCGGCGTAACGCGGCTCCACACATTCGACATTCGCCGAGCAGCGAGCTACTGTTCGCTCAATCCCCAACAGATGATGTGTTCGACGAATGTTCGCTCCCTTTGATGCGTCCTAAAGACCGACACGCGGTGGGTATGGCGAGCGCCGAATGTTCGTCGCTCGGCAAATACCAAGCAACTCATTCACACAACTCAAGACACCTGGAGCCGCCTTATCGCGTTTCCACACAGTCGGCATTCGATGAGTAGCGAACGAGCACTCGCCCAAACCTGAGTAGTGGAGGTGATCGGGGAATGTTCGTACCCTCGGCGTATCCAAAAGATGGACACACTGCGAGTAGGGCGAGAAACAAATGTTTGGCTTCGGAAATACTCCTACCAAGCAATCCAGCCATAATACTCGGATTTCAACAAGCGGTTGCTCGCTACTCGTCGAATATCGAATATGAGGAGCCGCCATTACTGAGCACAGAGGGTGGGTCCTGAAATTTCGAAAGGCCTAGTTCCATGAGCTCTAATAAAACCTTTCCGAAAAAGAAGCGTTTCTAAACAGATTCCGAGCAGAAAGTTTACTATTGTGGTACTTTAAGGAATATCAAAAAATCGCTAACTGTAGGCAAATATTTTATTTATGGGCAAGAATGAGAAGAGTAAAGGCAGTGGCGTGTGGTGAAATTTTTTTCAAGGGAAGCAATTACATTTCAAATGGTATATTTTTAATTATTCACATGAATAAGATGACAAATGGATAATTTAAATACTCAACCGATAAGCACATGCGGAGCCCACCACACGCGCGCAGTGAGTCACGCTGCATGCAACTGGCCGATTGCTTCCAACGGCGAGCTCGACTGAATGAGCCTGCGCGCGCTCACCACACGCGCCAGCATATCTGCTGATCACAGCATTCCCTATGAGACGCTGCAGGCAGTCAGCGTGCAGTGCTTCCAAGGAGCTTTACAGGCGAACTCTATCTATTAGTGACAATAATAATGATGTGCTCGTTTTGTAAAGTTAAGATAGGACGCGCCCTATTTAAACTGTTTTGACTTAGATTACGAGTAAATCCAAGGAATCATACTCTTGGAATCATATACTATTACGGAATCATATACTTAGATTACGAGTAAATGATGCTAAATTACTAGTCAAGTGATATTAAAATGTAAGATATCCTTGGAAATGATAGGGGAAGCAATGCTTCCCTTGCTTCCATGGCATAAACGCCCCCGAGTAAAGGTATAAATACGCAAAGGAACACAACTTGTTATAAATCTGAGCTCACCATGGTTTGAACACAGAAGACGTGGCAGTAGTGGCTCTTGCTGGCGTGGTCCTTGGTGATGTAGGCGAAGTGCGTCAGGTCGTCGGCGTCCTGGCACGCACAGTGGATGTTGCGGATCTCGTGCTCGCACACCAGCTCCTGCACAAGCAAGCACACGCACTTCTGCAGCCACAGATTTTATCCGGGCGCCATTCTAACTGAGAATAACTTGTGCCAGCTACGACCAGCTGGGCGGGGCAAGTCAGGAGCGGTCAAACGATAAACAGGCAACACAGCTAACCGTAACACGTCAAGCATTGGATACCTTTTGTTTGAGAAAAGGTGTCATCAGGTATGAAATTTGTTTTCTAAAGAGATTTGCGATCGCGTTGAATAATCATAAGAGCTAATCTTGCAGCGCCTGGGCGGAAAAAGAAGTTCTGGGAATTGATCAGAAAAAAATTGATACCTGACGACACTTTTTCTCGAATTATTGCAAAGTACTACCTCACTAGCGATATTATTAATTAGATCCCTTTAACTAGGTAGTACCTCACCAGCGATATTATTAATTGAATCCCTTTAACTAGGTAGTACATCACCAGCGATTTTATTAATTAGATCCCTTTAACTAGGTAGTACCTCACCAGGATATTATTAATTGGATCCCTTTAACTAGGTAGTATCTCACCAGCGATATTATTAATCGGATCCCTTTAACTAGGTAGTATCTCACCAGCGATATTATTAATTGGATCCCTTTATCACAGATATCACTACGCGCTTCATATCCAAAATTAAACCGGCCAAATTGTACTCCAAAGCCTCAAATCATATTAGAAAGAATGATGAAAATGCGTTTAAGAAAAAGATTCCATCCCTCCATGAACGTTTTTACATTACTATCTTACATTCGTAACTTTGAAGAGAAAAGGAATACAGTTAATGAACAAAATAATTATCATTTTGCAGTAAGGCGATGTTTTCAGAGGCCGACTCATATATTTGTCGGAGGTCAACTTATATATGTGTCGGAGGCCCACTATATATTCGTCGGAGGCGGAATTATATATTTGCCAGAGGCCGACTTATATATTTGCCGGAGGCCGACCTATATATTTGTCAGAGGTGGACTTGTATATTTGTCGGAGGCCGACTTATATTTTATGATTGTTATAATAAGGTAACTTCCAGTTTACAGGACAAAACACAAGCATCGTTCGTTCCTTTCTCTGGAAGGCGCTTTGAAACGCACCTGCGTGAGCGTGTTGAGGAATTTGACGCCGCGGTAGGAGATGGCGAGCACGATGTCCGGCGTGGACTTGGCCTCCTTGGGCGACTTCTTCAGCTTCTGAATGGACTTCTTGGTGGACTCGGTGCCGCGCAGCTCCTTCACCACCGTGGAGCCCAGGTACTGCAACAAGCCCGCCACGCCCTTCCGATTAGCCCTCCTTGCATCTACCACGTGCGAGGAGGAAGCTTTGGAACATTGGAATGGGGTGTACCGAAGATACGGTTAGAGTCGTAATTTCGTTCCAGGCATTCCAACGCAAATTTTCTCGTTTGAAACGACGTACAAACACGGAAAATAGTTCATCAAGAGGAAAAAATTCCCAGAGTGGAAAATTCCAAGATTTCAATTCTTTCATTCATCAAAACTCAAAATTTCCAAAAATTCCATATTTTGCAATTTGAACACTAGGATTTCCTCGTTTCAATAAATTAATAAATACATAAATACAAGTATTACAAGATCACTCCTCGATGAATCTGTATTTCTAAAATCCTTATTTAACCAACCAACATCAAGAAGTCCATTTGAACTAAACAATGACCACACGCATTCATTTGTTTATACACGTTTTAATCGATTAAGTTGTAATTAATAAGTGACTAGACTTGATGCCATGGTGGTTTTATCGACATCATGTGAAAGAGTAAAGAGTAAATCGGAGCTACGGAAGAAAAGAGACTGCTCACTTCGTAAAGATAAGATTGGACGCGCCCAATTTAAACTGTTTTGACTTGGATTACAAGTAAATGATTATAAATTACTAGACAAGTGGTATTAAAATGTACGATATCTTTGGAAATGATAGGGGAAGCAATACAAATGAAATGAATGAAATGGGTGTTAGAATAGTATGTAAGAATAAATGTAACGGAATGAATAATTATGGAGAGAAGAAACGCGCAGAATCAAAGAGCAAAAGTACATGGTAGTCACGAAGAGACGGTGTGTGGGAGGCAGAGGTAGGCGGGGCGGGGCGGGGCAGGGAGCACTTACGTTGGCGACGTACGTGACGCAGCCGGTGACGAGCGCGTGCGGGCGGTGGCGCCACTGGGTGGTGAGCGTGGCGGGCACGCCCTCCAGCAGCTCGGACGGCCCGCGGATCTCCAGCTCGCCGTTGGCCGGCTGCGCGGGCGGGGCATCGGGCGCGGGCGCGGGGGCAGGCGCGCCGGGCGGGGGCGGCGCCGGGCGCGACTTCTTGTGGCTGTGCCGCAGCGTGCCCGTGTTCCCCGCACCCGGCGCTCCGCCGCCGCCGCCACCGCCGCCGTTCGCCCCCGAAGACGCTGGGGGCGCCGGAAGCTTCTCGCGGATCTCCTCCTTCAGCTGCTGGATGTTGTTTTTCTGAAAGCCAACACAAACGGACCTCCTGACTACAGATGGATTGATTGATTCATTCTTAGTGATTCCGAGTGCGTCAACTGAGATCATTAGTCATTAGTAAGTGTAGTGCGTGTTTTTCAGCGTGAGGTAGCAGTGATCTTCCCCCACTGGATGGCGAGATCCGGCGCCGACCTACCGTCGACTAGTGGGGTTTTCCCCAATTTTGGAACCCTTGCTTCTATGTGTTCAAAGATTTTAAAATAAATTAACTAAGTATTTGTAAAATATATTAATTTAGTCTTACTATAACAGTATATATAAGTTAGGCTTACTATAACAGTTATTATTTGATTATTATTGTTATTTTTATTGCTATTATTATTATGTTAATTATTATTAAATACGTTACTTTATTAAATAATTATATTCAAAGTAGTATTGTATTGAAATGTGGTGAAGTGTTCTGAAGTGAAGTGAAGTGTAATTAAAAAGTCGTGTAGTCTTGTATTTAACAATTTAAAATAACTGTGCAGGTCGTCCACAAAATGTAGTTAATGCTATTATTGTTAGCATATTATTATTATTATTACTATTATTGTTGTTGTTGTTGTTGTTATTATTATTACGTCTTTAAATAATTTAAAGTTACATTGTTAAGTAATTTAAAGTTAATATTCCTATTTGAAATATGTAAATTGTAGTGTTCTGCCACCAAGTTGTATATACCTACCTGCAGAAATAATAAATATCTATATCTAATCAGGTATCTCCCACCAGCGGGGCACCGCCCCAGCCGGGACAAGCTCTAAGCTCCCGACCGGTCTCCCGGAATATGTGAAAGTGTAGTGCATGTTAGTGTATATATATATATATATATATATATATATATATATATATATATATATATATATATACACCCTCGAAACACGAAGTCTATTTTAATTCAAAATTCCCATCACTACATTAATAAAATTCACAATTACAATTCAATACTACTATTAAACAATACCAAGATATCAGACTAATCATAAACTTGCGCCTCACTATCATTAAATAATACCCCTGCCTATGCTGAAAATCCGTTCGCACCTCACAAACCGCTTACGTGTGCACGCTTCAATATCTTTTAAGAAAGTTTTTCAGAGAAGCGCGGCTTTCAATGCCCTCTCCACACCTTTTGCATGTAATATGTTTGGGGCCGTGTCCATCTGCACAGCGCTATGACACCAAGCACGGAATATTACACTTTGTTTATCGGTTGTCCTAACAACGCGTATTCTTTGACTTTAAGAGTTGGCAAACAATGTCATTATTACTAACGCTGGATGCCGATTTTAGCATTCAAAATTAAACCGGAGGTTCGTGGCTTATCACACTTTTTAATGATTGGGCACCTCCACGTAAGTCAGAAGCAAATAAATAAATAAATAAATAAATAAATAAATAAATAAACAAATAAATAAATAAATAAATAAATAAATAAATAAAAATTTTTAAAAAATTCGGCGCATTTCTCGCGAGTCCCACATCGGGCTGCGTGAACGCACGCGCGTGCTTATCTCCGCGGCCGGCGGGCAATCAGAGCTGAACGCGCGCCGCCAGCGTGGGCGTGGGCGTGTCCGAGGGCGGGCCACCGCGCGCCCACGACGCCCGACTTTCGCGCGAAGGCAGCGGCGTGCGCGCCCGCGCACGCACACGCCCGGGCTCATCGCCCGCGCCCATCGCCCATCGCCCACGCCCACGCCCCGGATCCATCTCCCATCAGCCCGGGACACTCACAGAGAAACGCAACGCAAAGGAATTTCACGTGCGTGAGGCGCGCGTAGAGTATCGGGACGAGTTAGTGATGGCAAATTTGAGCAAACATCGATACATCGATACTTCGTTACCTCACCAAAATGTTTTCGATGTCGATCAAAACATTGACAAAAACTTCGATGTTTTGAATGTGATGAAACAGACGGTATTTACCTATTCTGGATGTATTTTACATTATCGATACTGCTTACGAAGTATAGACAAAGCATTGTTATGCTGCTGGAAAACGGCGAAATTTGGACAGAAAAACTCTAATTGCCGAAGCCTGGTAAATCTTGCTTAAATATACTTAATTAAATAAGTTATATTTTATTGTTTGGTCACGTACAGAAAATATGTTAATAATAATGTTTATCGAAGTAAAGAAGGAAATAAAAAATAAAAGACACTTGTGTTTTGCTATTTTTCCATTTATTCACTTTCATTCATCATCGAAGTAAAATGAACTGGATCTAATGTGATATAACACGCCAATATTAGTTTCAAGTATATTCTGCTTTGAATTTGGCTGTACTCTAAATTTTTTAATCAATGTTCTATGTAGCCAAGGTTCAAAACACAGTTTAACGATATTACTACGTACAGAATAATCAAAGAAAGATAGCAACACTGGAGAAAGGTTGCGGATAGCGATCGGTTGCTTGGCGCTTGGGGATCGAGAACAGTGACAGTTGCCAGTGGCTGTTGACTGCAAGCAATCTCCAAAATATTAAGTACTGGAAATTTTATTCATATCGTGTGATTTTTTTTAACACATTGATGTTTCTGGACAAATATACCGATTCCAAGAGGACATTAAAAGCAAAATTTCAATGTTAACATATCGCTGTTTCCGCTCGAAAATATCAATGTTTTAAAAACATGGATTTTTTTGCCATCCCTAGGACGAGCATCACTGATTAAGTAGTGAAGCTAAGACAATCAAAAACTAGTGATGCTAAAAAATGACACAGACTTTCTCGTACTAGTTAGATTCCTGTTCTCTTGGGTCCGAGCTAGCTTTCCGGTTTTGTCCCATCCTCCTCCCAGCTGCCATCAACCGGCGCGTAAAAGACACTTTTTTGCATTTACTCAGTTTTTCGACCCCCCTAATAGAAGATCTGAACAAGTGACTTTAATCCTTCCTTCCTTCCTTTATCCATTCCACCATTGGGAACTGCGCACGATCCAACTAACTTTGTATCAAATGAAAGGTTGCAGTAATAACTAATCATGTGTTTTCACAAATAACAAAACAAAACGAACATCACATTTGTTTTTAAAAACGTGTTTTCATCACATGTCACAAGTTTTATACACATGGACAAACGTGACAGGTGCGTTAGAAACAGCGAGACCCATAGGCTGTTGTTTACTCGGGGCTTGGAGTACCACTAGAAACAAAACATGTGTCGTTTAACTAAATCGAGCATCCTGCGTTAACAAGCCACTTTTTGGAGAAACATACACAGACACACGTTAAGAGAGACATAAATATTGATGTTCAACTGAAAATTCTACTTTCGCTCCAGAGGCGTTTGTTGTTTGTTCGGCCATTCACATTTATTTAGCCTTTTCTAGGAAGATCTTTTAACTTGACTTGAAACTTTATACTGACGTGTACGAGATTCACTTGAGTTAATAAATCTGTCGTTATTTGAATATATCTTTCCAAGTTTTTTTCATAAGATAAAGGAAATAAAATGATTTATTGCCTTCGCAAAAATGTAATTGGCAAAATCAAATCTTTTGCATAGGTACTTTGTAGTTCCAATTTTACGTATTACTACCAATTTCATTAAGTACGAAATTCAAACAATACTTGATAGGATAAATTTTTAATTTAATTATTAATTAAAATTTTAAGAAGCTCATTTAAAAGAAATATTTTTTTACTTTATTTTAGTAAAATTCTTACACAAAGAAATATATTTCGCTTGTAAGCCAAGTCCATTCGTTTTTCAAGACTACAAGGGGCTGCAGCTAAGGCCACTATGCTCTCAGGATGATCATCTTGAAGTAGACGTATTTTTGTGCTTGAATAGAATTCATGATATGACGTATGTTTTGAATCGATGTAAATTTCAAAAATATCGTATTACCCGGTACTTCGTACAGTTTTTCGTATCCGTCGATACGAACAGCTGTAACATATGAGTTTGCTCTGAAACACTTAAGTCAAATTTTACATATAAATTAATATGAGAATAACCGCTGTTAATCAACCGCTATGTTTAAAACGAATACACAAGCACATGCCACTCAATTTCTACACAACATAAATAGTTAATGCCTTATTTTACGTAGCAAAACTCGGTCCATCAGGCCCGCTCTTCCGTCTAACCACGCAAATTTCGCTACGCTCCTTTCACCACCTAGCGGAGAAAGGAGGTATTATCTTGGGCGATGAAATAGGCGGAACTCAATTTTGCTCAGAGGCTTCATTTAGGCTTGAGGATCATTTACATGCAGTAAATCTACTACATGGGACAGCTGGCTTTACTTCCCCTCCGAAGGAAGGCGTACGAAGGATTTTTTCGCCCTTAAAAATCCACGGCTTCGATCGGGTTCGAACCCGCAAACTTGGATACAACAGTACGCTGACCGTTACACCACCGAATCAGAAAATAGTGCCCATAAAACCCCGGAAGAGCCTTCTTCCTTCTCATATGGATGCAACGAAGAATGCAGAGCCATTGCGATTCTGAAGTGAAATGCAATTTACTTTACATTTACTGCTAATTCCAACACGGCACGTTTTCCATGGGATTTAGAAATATCTCAAGCCAGCGTTTCAATACATCGCGGGAAATGAATATTTTACGAACGCCGTAACTTCGGGCGAGCCAACCTTACGGGCCAGCTCACAGAACGCGTCCGCCAGCGTAAATGTGTAAGTACTTCATCAGCGCCAGCGTCTGACTGGCGGAGCATGACTTCGCGCAAACCCACGCCATAAACCACCGCTTCGCAAACAGCATCTCGGTCAAACTGCTTTGCCGGAGAGACGCTCCGCTGCCCTACTCGGTGCCCGGCGAACTGTCGAGGCGCGCGCGCGTTTCATTCATATCGATAATTCAGATGATACTGCACGTGCGCCAGGTTCAGAGCACTGGGAAATCCCTTTTTGTTGGTTACATTTACATCCACTTTTGTTCTTTCTAGACTCTCTCAATGATGCTCGTGTGCGCTGAGATTTGCACGTTTTATTTACTCAACACACGACAGATAGAAGGAAGGAAAAGACTGTCAGAGGAATATTAATGTAATCGATATTATAAGTCAGAACAGAAGAATTACGCACAGCAATAACCGGTCCCCAAAAATAGATGAATAGTTAAGCGAATGAGAAACGCCTGATAATCATAAAGGATGCTATTGAATTACGAACCTGATAACGTAGGGTTACAAATAAGCAATGCTACGTCGACGCTGAGAAGAGGCTCCCAAAAATTACACCCGTTGTTATCTCACTGACCCCTCAACACCGCGTCGCGGTACACACTGGTGCGTCAAAACACACAATCTGGAAACCTCCATCACCAACCGTACATGAAAAATATGTGACGACTCCATTATACTCCGATTCAAATGTACTGTCCCTTGAAGGTCATCCACTGGAAGGAGAGGGGGCACTGTCATTCAATAAGGAACTTCGTTACGTCTCAAATGTTTGGTATTGAAGCTTCGGAATGGCAGAGACCCACCCCCTTTCTTCCACCTCGTGACCCTGAAGGGACACTATATATCTTTGATCCCAGTGAAGAAGCTCATAGTTCATAAAGACTTAATTTTACAGGAGAGCAAAAAGAAACGTTTAAATGAATTAAATCAGGGTTTAATCATATTTAAACGAAGGTGATATTCAAACAAAGCTATTTTGTGTACGTTTTGTTTGAATATCATTAATCCCTTATTTATAGCATTTGTTTAAGGATTTTTTGCTCCCCTGTAAAATTAAGTTTTTATGACTTATCAGCGTATTCACCGGGGTCAAAGATATATACTCCGATCCAAATCACGAGCTGGATAGAGAGAGAGACATTGTCAGTCAATCGGGAGCTACAATATCAAAAATGGAAGTCGTAACGAAGATCCCGATTGGACGACAGTGTCCCCCTCTCCTTCCAGCTCGTGCACCTCCAAGTGCCACTCTGTTTAAATCGGAGCACTTTACTGACAGCTGACAGATCGGACGGCACTTGACTGACTCGGCGCTTGGGCCAGTGCGAAAGGGCGGCCCTGCACTCACAGAAGCACCGGCGTCGCCGGCATCGGAGGCGTCGCTGGCCTCGGACGAGGAGGACGACGAGGAGGAGGAAGCCTCGGAGGAGGCGTCGCAGGCGTCGGCGTCGGAGGCGTCGGCGTCGGCGTCCGCCTCGGCGGCGTCGGGCCCGTCGCGGGCGCGCATCGCGGCGGTGCGGAGGCGCTGGGCAGACTGCGGCGGCGGCGAGGCCGGGCACCGGCCAAGTGGGCCTCCGGCAGATCCGCGCCGCGGCGCAAGCTTTCGCCCGACCGCAGCATCACGCCTCCCCCCTCCCCCCCCCCGCTTCTCACCACAGATCTCCCTCGCACGAGAACCTCTTGACCATTCTTCTTCATTCACATTTCCCTCGCTCCCATGCGTGAATCGACGCAAATCAAATTGACTAGGAAACTAGTTAACCGCTGCCATTTGTGCAGTACAGTAAAATCTCGTTTACCTGGACGTCGAACCATTTTTGGAAGAAATACGTTGTTTAGCGAAGTAAAAAAAGTTCTAATATAATTGTCACCTTACCCGTCACCACCCGTTGAATGCACTTACGATCGGAGAACAGACGTCGAAATTGTGACCATGATACTGAGTAACAATGTATTTTAATAATTAAACTAGTTCAAAGAATTGGTCGCCCCGACCGGGATTCGAACCTGGGCCTTCTGGTTTACGCCCAGCTACTCTAGCCTCTAAGCTACCGAGAGAACCAATCCTTTAAACAGTTTTCACGAGCGTGATTATCGCTCGTGAAATATATAATTGTCACATTGCACGTCACCTTGTTGGATGCACTTACGATTGGAGAATATCTTCCTCAGACCTACAGCTATCCAAATTGTGACCATGTTACTGAATAACAATGTATTTTAATAATTAAATAAGTTCAAAGAATTGGTCGTATCCCGGTCGGGGGGACCAATTCTCTGAACTAATTTAATTAAAAGAAGTTCTGTTTTACAGATGATAAATACTAATTCTCAGTACTTCATTCCTCAATTTCTCGAAGACACTCGCCAGCGGTTGAGTTCACTGCATTCCAGTTCATCTTTTTGGATAAAAGTGTCACGATAATAATTTTTAAACTCCATTAAATATATATTATTCAGAATTCCAAGTTCTTTTTTGATCGATTTCCCCTCATTCTCTGGATAACCTGAATTTTCGTGAACTCGCATCGATCCAGGTCCCAGTTGTTCCGGGCGAAACAGTTTCTACAGAATTGGAAGAATCGTAGTAAGTGTTGTTACAGCTTGATCCTTTCATTGTCCGACACACTAGCATCTATTATTTCAAGTGTTGTAAAAATGATCTCTCTACTCCCCCTTTCGTTTGTTTTTAAATCAACAAACTACAGCCAGATTAGCATTTACGGACTGGACTTGTCTCAGCATGAGGGTCGGACTCCCAGCTCACAACTCTTTCGTTTACTTACATTCCCATTATAACCAGACACAAATGTGTGTTTTGAATGGACCTTTTTGTTGGGGGCAACGAAGCGGTCATCCAAACAAAAAATTCAAGAGTAAAACAAACGTGTCATTCAGAAGACGAATCCCAGTTGAGATTGTCGCAATAAAACACAGCAAAATCACCGTTTAAATAAAGAACTTCTCCGATTTGCAAACAGTTTTTTAAGGAGTATATCCAGATTCAGGTGCTTCTACAAAACTCAGCGCAAAATATGGGCTGTTCCCAACAACAAAATTTCTTGCACTTTCTATTTGTTTGAATGATGTGGTCATTCAGACAAGTTTTTACATGTTTTGCGGAAACAATCGCAGAGCTCCGATAATAATGCGGCCTGTGTTTTCACGCCCCACATCCAGCAAATCTCAATTACTATCTCCTGTATTTAAGATGTTTATCTGCCTCCTTGGTTAGGGCGTTGTCATGGCAAGGCGCAGCACCATCGACAATTAGCCTCATTTTTTTTCTACAGATCCCGAACAGCGATAAGTTTATTTGTTACAAATGTGCGATTAGTTTGGATTTTCTAGTCGTACAGTATTATGCACAGACCAATAGAAGTCACAAGATGGTGAAACATGTCTGCTAGAGGTTATGTTTATTATTATTATTATTATTATTATTATTATTATTATTATTATTATTATTATTATTATTATTATTATTATTATTATTATTATTATGGGCACTCGGGTGGCTTATGGGTAGCTTGCTAGCTTTCCGTGATGCGATCACGGGTTCGATTCCCGGTTGGGGCAAAAACAGAGCCGTAACTACCCATTATAATAGTCTCAGTATCTATAGCTGTGTAGCGAAAGAAAAGCTCTTGCAAACCACATGTTAGATACGGTGAAGGCTCGTCACATATATCTCTTACCTTGAGGAGTGAATAATAAAGAAAAGAACAGGGTCTATGCCTGGGAACACCGCTAGCTGGCAAAAGTTTTTTTTTGCTCGCAAATCGGCCGTCTTGGACCACGCATACATGCACTTGCACGGGCTCAGTATCAATTATGCATTGCAAGTCTTGCATGAAATCAATCAGGGGGATCAGCATTACGCTGAATCCCATTTTTATACCCCAGGGTTGTTAGTCCTGGGGGGATGGAAAATGCAAGGATGATGATGATGATAGTGAAGGATGAATGGACGGCACACACAAACAGACATACACAAACACATCCATGCCGGAGGCGGGACTCGAACCCGCGATCCTTCCGTCCGAGATCACCACGGCACTATTGTCAGCGATCACAACTATTCGGACAGACATTATTATTATTATTATTATTATTATTATTATTATTATTATTATTATTATTATGATTATTATTATTACTATTATTGCTATTATTATTATTATTATTATTATTATTATTATTATTATTATTATTATTATTATTATGTGCAGAATTGCAAATCAATGCATGGAAAATGCCCAAAGCCTCAATTCCCCACGAACGCACACGCCGAAGCCAACCGCAGAATGCGGAGCGGCACGCGTCTTGGAAGGCGATCGCCTCCGCGGGCTGTTTGCTTAGCGCCGGCAGCGCGGTGCGCAAAGGCGAGCGCAGCGCGCTCTGGCCGCCAGCTGGCCAAACACGCGCAGCTGACACCTGGCGCCGCGCCCTCACAACTGCACGTTTCTTGGGCGCACACGGGCTGGGGGTAGGGATAACACATCGATGTCCATGTTTCTATAAAAATGTCGATGTTTTAAACGTCGATGCACTAAAACCGATGTTTTTGAACATCGATGTTTCGTGGTCGATGTTTCTTTTGTGGACGAAAAATTCCCATAATCACAATCCCGTAAAAGTTAACATACGAAATAATAACTGATGGGACCACTCTCTTATGTGTTCGAACCAAACAAACTACCTTTATCGAGCACATTTTCCCTCCTCCGAGATCATCCTCATGCTCAGGTATACACCTGGTACTTGGAATTTTGCACTTGGAGAGGTGTTTTTAACGTTTTTTCGTTAAATTTTAATAACAAATTAATATACATGATCACTGTCAAATTAATTTTTGTTAGGCACAAACCATTGTGTCACATTTTAAAACTACCCAAACTCCAATAAAAATGCATATTTAAGTTCGAATATGAATACAACTATATTAACGTCCAAATTAAAAAACAAAATTATTTTTTAAAAAGGTCTGGACGATGGGAAACATTTTGAAGTTGGATTGGCAGTTAACGTGTTTGTTAGAGGTTACTAAATCAGCATTAAAAAAACGATGGGGTTTGGTCGACGTATTATTAATATCGATGTTTTTATTTTAAACATCGATGTTTTGTTGTCGATGTCGCATCACGAGCTGGGAGGCCCTATGCGCCTGCGGCTTTTGCTGGTGTTCTGTTCAGACGCCGGGGATGCATTGGACCAGTTCCAATAGCGTGCATCAAATAAAACGACAATGCGTTTTCAAAAACGTGTTTTTTAAATCTCTACGACAATTTATGTTTATCTTCAAAAACGTTCTGACATAATCACGAGATTCAGAGACTTGTATTTTTCTACAAGCTTTTCATTGTTCACCATAGTTTTGCATTGCTGGTGAATGAAAAATGGAAATTGTTTCATTTGTAAAGTTTAGTTGAGGGTATTTTCACCCATGGGAATACTCCTTTACATCGAGTTATAACGTTACCTAAATTTAGGTCAAAAGTATTCCTTCACAAATATTCATGAAGGAGACCTATTTTACGTTGAAAGGTCTACTTTTGACAAGTAAACAGTAAATTAATTTAAATAGTAATCTAGAAACATCTAGAATAATTGTTAATTTGTTCAGTGCATACTCGTTTCAGCCAAAGAATAATTTCAGCACACTTTCCGATGAACATCATTACTTCCAAAATAAATAAAGGCTCTTTATCTGACTAGACTGACAGTAACAATTTTATCAGAAGCCCTGAAACGCAACTATACTATGCAGTTAAGAAACCCTTTCAGTTTACTCTCGGTAGATTTCATTCATTAGTAATAATGATCCTATGCGACAAGAGTTCGCTTAGTACAAGGTAATAAATAAATTGATACGTAGATCTTTATAGACCAGTAGTGAGGAAGGGAGAAAATATACTTTTTTCTATCGTAGAATAAACGAGTATTCAATATACCTCTAAGCGTGTGTGAAATTTAGTCTTTAAACATCTGAAAAAAATACAGTAAAAAAAAGGAAACGCGTGTAGTGTGAAAAAGATTAGCTCACTGCCCCTTCTCAGGGAATAACCTCGCTGTGATCTCCGTGCCCGTTCTGGCCACCCGTCATCATCACTCAATAGCTCCGCATCCGTTGCCGTTTTGCTTCCTTGCATGTTTCCATATCATGGCATCCTGTTTTACAATCACGAAGAGGACGCTTTGTTTCGATGAAATCATGACGACTACGGATGAAACACACAAGTCCTAACATTACCATTTTTATACGATCTTATACAAAATGTTTATATTTAATGAGCGAAATTTTCGTTTCTTACGTACTAATCTCGATTTTTGGCCTCAACCTATCGGTCCTGCAAGAAAACTCGATTTTAATAGCTTCAAAAACAATTTCACTCACTAACATAAAAGTAACGATATCTCTGTACTGAAATTTTGAATGATTATTTAGTGATGTAGTACATTTTCCTCTCTAGTCATGGGAAACGAGGAATATCAGAATAAATCTGGTGGAAGAGGGTTCGTGTATATGATCCCAACACATCACCAATTCACACATAATGGCAATTTAATACTTTTTTCACAAAATCCCCAATAATGAACGACCTGTCACTAGGCTTTTATTCCTACTCCAGAAGATAATACTGAATTTCCATGAAAGGATATTACGCTGTAGCTTAGATGCGGGCAGTAAGATACATTCGAAATATTTCATTTTAACAATTTATTTCATCCTTTTATTTTGGAGTTGTTCTCCATAAATTCCTTCTCAAAATAGCTCGATATTTTATTCACTAAGGAACTTTTTACATGTGAGGCGAAGAGTCAATTTGAAGAAGCGGGAGCAGCCAATCGTGACAGCGGAGGTGTTCAGTTTTACAACCAATGACAATACCTTATACCTTCATTGCCCTACCATGTTCAATTTGACAAATCGCTCCACTTCCCAAACTTCCTTCCAGTGAAAATTGTTGTAACGAAACAATTGATCAGAGACCCACTGTAAGCATTTCATCGCCGAGTATTTTGTGTAAATTGCAGGGGCCAATTATAGACCCAGTTGAAACATCTTTTATTTTGAAAATCTTGCAAATATTATACCTACAAGAACAGTCATATGCGGATTATTTCCAGTTATTTTTACATTAATTTGTAGGGACGGAGGGGACCGTCCTTTTTGTAGAATTTTGGCATGATAGATGATCCAAAATTATGGAATTTTCCCAGCAGTATCAAAGCCAGACGATTCGATGGCTTCGGATATAATAAATCACATACAAGAAAGTGTGTGAGAATTTAATGTGAACAAAAAGAGCCTGATAATGCCCAATACATATTTTATAGCAAAATCTACATCCACCTGCTTTTCGTATCTCATCTCTCGCCGTCACATCGGCAGACTCGCATGTTTCAATCTCTCACTTTTCCGACCGCCGTCCGCTCGTCCAATACGTCGTGCGACTGCCATCGCCAGAGCATCAATCGCCCCCGTCCCCGCCCCTTTGGCCGTGCGCCGTCCACCCGTCCCACTTCCGCGTCACAACACACTCCGCGCGTCCACCGTACTGACCGAGCGGGGCGGGGCGGGGCGGGGCGAGCGAAGAGCACAGAAGCCGGTCGCGCGGAAAGCGGCGTCGCCGAGGGGCAGTTACACGAATCAGCGGCACACAGCCAGCGCGCGTGGGCGGCGGCGGCGGCGGCTCATTTCGCTTTCGCGTCCAGTGATCCGTCCGCGCCCGGCGGCCGACGCGCTCTCCGAGGAAGAAGCACGCGGCGGCACCTGCGGCGGCGGCGGCGGCGCCGGGGGCCGTCCATCAACCCCGCGCCGCCAAAGAAACCACCGCAGCGCGCGCCGCCAGACGCCCGCGGGGGCCGCTGGATTTCCCACCAGCCGCCGCCGCGACTCCGCCCGCGCGCACGCCCAGCGACTCCGAAGATTAGTCCGCTGTGTGATGCGGCCGGCGGCGGCCTTCACCGCCGCCGCCCGCCCGCCTGCGCTCTCCGATCCGTGATCGCCGGCGCAAGAGCTGGCTGGCGGTCTGGCGGTGCAACTGACGTTATAATTATCGCCGCCGTCGCTGCTGCTGCTGCTACTGCCAGCGGCGAAGCTCGCGGCGATGCGCGCGGCGCGGCGTGTGTGAGGCCCGTGCTGTCAACGCGCGCCTGCCGCGCGGGAGAGAGACTTTTGTTGCGCGCCGCGCAGGCGGGCGGGCGGGTGGATGGGCGGGGGCGATGGCGCCCCGGGGGCGGGGGCGGGGGCGGCGTGGCGTGGAGCGTCCGCGTCGCGCCCAGCCAAGCCGCGCCGCGCGGAGCCGGTATGAGTGATGAAAATGCAATGCGTTGTTAGCCTGCTTGTTTGGTGGAAATTATTTTACGGCAAGATGGTTCTGTATTCGTCGGCGTCGCCCCCGCCCCGCCCTGCGCCGCCCCGCGTCGCCTCTGTTCTTCTCGCGCGCCCGCCCGCGCGCTTGGCGCGCTGACGCCGCGTTAGACAGAGCGCGCGCGCTCCGCTGCACCTGCCACGGCTGCCAACTGCCCGCGCCGCCCCGCCCCGCCCCACCCCCGCGCTCGCCCACGCCCCGGCGGCGGCATCATAACTATGGAGTCCCTTTTATTATATGCGGGGCGCGAGGCATGCACAGACTAATTAACCTATGTTCCAAGCAGAGCCCAGGCGGGCCGTGCTCTCGCGCCCGTGCCCGTCCCGTGCCGAGGTTCTGCTACTACGCCGCGTAAAGGCTACACGCATCCACAATTCATTACGGTCGCAGCATAATTATATGTTTCCCGCTACGCTAGGCGCGGTTGTTACGCGCGCAGCGCGCTCTGTGAAGCACCCCGCCCTCCACCCCCTCCACCCCCCCGCCACCCGCGTCGCGCCGGCGGCCCACAATCCCTGCACAAACACCTGACTGGCGCCGCCAGCCCGGGCGGGGCGTGCGGCAAGTGCCGCGGGGGCGGGGGAAGAGCGTGAAAAATGACGGCGGGCAGCCAGACGCACTAAGCGCGTTAGTGCCGGCAACACATTAATACGTTTTCAGTTATCACTGCCGGCTACGCTTTATTTTCCCTCAGCTGCAGTCCTCTTTCGACGCCGCCAGACGGGCGAGGGAGAGGGCGGCGCCGCATAGGGGGTAAAGAAGGGTGAAATTGTAAATTATTGCGTCTTCCGAGCGAGTAATTAAATCGTTTTGTGTTCTTTCGTTGGTGATTACGCGCGCTCTTTCCCGTCACCACGGAAATTACCGCGTTCGGGTTCAAAAACGCGCGCATCACACGGCGCGGGGACACAGCGACGGCGTCATCCTCCGTTCACAAGCCAACATACACAGAACCACACAAGACATAGCAGAGAAGCAACTACTTCACAGGCAGAGAAGCGCTAAGGAAACTAAGATGATAAAACCATTTCATTACTATTTTATGAATGAGATTTGTACACGGGATCAAATATCCATGTTATATGCACGAGTGGAACGTTCCTTGTCAAATATTTTTATTACGGAAAACTACATTAAAATTTTGGTATAAAAAACTGTTCTAAAAATTAGAATATTAAAATGTAGAATCGTCTTTACAATAATACTGTCACTAACTTAAAATGCCAAAAAATGCACTATTTTCAAAATGGTTAACATTCAAGTAGGTCCGTCCCATGTGACAATCAAAGGGGCATCAGTACATTATCGTTTCTTTTTCAATTTATAATGATTTTATTTAAAGACGTCTTTCCAACGCGTTCATAATGTTTGTTTTTTGCATTCATTAGCATTTGCATTTTGCGTGTTAGCATTTGTATTGCGTGTTTATGAATTCGATCTCTCTTATAATAGACGTTCATGCACATTTCGTTTAATTCTGCATTTCCCAACTACGTCGTAAGTAAAGTAAGTGTGGTCGCATGTGGCACAAAGTACACTTCACGTAATATTAATGGGAACAGTATACAAGAAACATTAAGCAAATAACATTAATATTAATTTAAATATTTCATAGATACGCTTGATACTAAAAAATGTTACACGTAAAATGGTTTAGATCTTAACACAAACAAAAACAACTCTTGCTGTATTTCTCTTTTGGCAACTTTGGGTATCAATAGGAGGAGAGCAAAATACATACTTTGCAATAAAACGTACGGAGGAAAACCAACACTCGAATGTAGTTCAACTGGGCTAAGAGTTACACAATCGTACAAATAAACAGTTTCAAATTCGATGAATGTTCTTTGACGGCTCTCCTTTAGCCTCAAGCTAGGATTTAATGAAACGCAATAATGGTTTTTAATCCGTGCAAACAGAAGTGTCTTCCAAATCACACAATAGAAACTATAAAACATGAATCCTGCAATACGTTATAAACACCTAAAATGGTTATAGAAATGTAATGATTATGAATTGCAGTAGTGCCTTTGCGAATATATCGCACAAAAGGAAGATCTGTAAAACAGTTCGAAAAGTACTACAACCGCGGATATACGGTAAACGAACCCCAAACATGTTTTTTTTCCATTTCGTTTCGTACTTATTCTTTGAGACCAGTGAAATGATGTAAGTTTACAAAATCTGCAACAATACAGTCCCTAATCACTGTGAGCACATAATTAAACTTGTTTACGAAAATGAAATTGAAATGTTTCATATTTAGCCAAATCTGTGCATTTATGTTGTATTGTATTACAGCAGAAAATCCATTATCCGACTTGACTTAAATAAATAATGCATCACATACAGTTATAACAGAAGTTTTTGGTAGAGAGAGCCACGAGTCAAACCATTGCTACATTTTGCGTTTGTATAAAGACACTGTAAATCTATGCATTTAAAAAAACTCAATCTTCGCTCTCTTTGTTTCGCTTACTATAATCCCACACTCATACACAATCTCGCGTCAGGCAGTGACATCTCTGGTGGTTTTCACAGAATCAAGCGACGTAATGAACAAATGACAGCAAGGAATCGTTCATTCTATTAAGTTTAGGATTTCATTAAAATTTAATGAACTATTGATATCATGAAACCGATAAATATTGAAATTCGCTAACACACTACCTTTCATTTAACACAAAAATGACGAAATGCGGTTGAGTAGAGAGGTGAAATTTATTTCTAAGAAAGTGGCCACACATTTCCTTAAACAAGTACAAATTTCCCTAACTTTTCCAGGTTTTTCAGAGCAGTTTAATCATTTTTTCCTCGATAAGATTTGTAGAGTATTTCACATTAATTAAAGAAAATATTAGAGCCAGCCTTAAACTTAATTTATTAGCTCTCCAATTTTGCCGTGAAATAGAACAAATTAAAAAAAGTCAATACAGAAATTAAGAATAAAACAACGCTGCGTAATTTTTTAGAAGTAATATCTAGTTTTATAACCATCCCAAATTTTTCCCCTATTTCTAACGATTCTTCCACAAATTCCCTGATTTTTTCCGAGCAAAGAAATTCCCTGATTTTTCCTGAGCAATGAAATTCCCTCATTTTTCAGAGCAATAAAATACCCTGATTTTTCAGGAGCAATGAAATCCCCTGATTTTTCCCGAGCAATGAAATTCTCTGATTTTTTTAGAGCAATGAAATCCCCTGATTTTTTAAGAGCAATGAAGAAATGCCCTAATTTTTTTCCGGTTTGGCGGGAAGCGGCAAAAGTGGTGGGTGGCGGGCGCGTACTCACCAGCTGGTTGAGGTCGTGCGTGAGGTCGTCGAGGTCGGGCGCGGCGCCGCGGTAGTGCGCCGAGGAGAGCGCCGCCAGCCCCTGCGGCGCGCCGCCCGTCGACCCCACGGACGCCAGGATGCGCCGCCGGTGGCCCACGCGCCCGATCTCCAGCACGGCCGTCAGCTCCACCTGCGCGGGCGCACGGGCTCAACATGCGGACAAAGGCTGCCGACTTTTGTTCGCTCTTAGTCGAACACTGTCAGAAATGCCATTAAATTTAATGTACAGTAATGTACGTCTGTAGATTAGTGTACGACTGTAGATTAATGTACGGCTGTAGATTAATGAACAACTGTAGATTAATGTACGACTGTAGATTAATGTACGACTGTAGATTAATATACGGCTGTAGATTAATGTACGGCTGTAGATTAATGTACAACTGTAGATTAATGTTCGGCTGTAGATTAAAGTACAACTGTAGATGAATATACGACTTATATTAATCTACGACTGTAGATTAATGTATGACGGTATATAAATGTACGACTGTATATTAATGTACGACTGTAGATTAATGTACGACGTATACCATGTAATGTACCATGTACATTACGTATACGTAAAGATGAGTTTATTATTTATTCATTGGCGTTTAGGGGCTCTTCATGTAAAGTCATTGAGGCCCTTTTCCACCCAGAGAAAACATGCACAGATCTCACATTGTCCACGACAAAGTTCACGAGGCTATTCCATCATATTGCGAATATACCCCCCTGCCCAACACTTAACGAGAGAACCTCTACACAGTAAGCTTCCTATTGCCATTTGTGTTGTCTCAAAAATAAACTCAGGATGGCAACAACAACAGGAATAAGCGTGGAAAAGAATGATATTCCATACTCGTGAAGAATAATAGAGAGAAATGCGTTGGTCAAAGATATATTTCTGGGGGAAATACAGTTACCTTCTTTAAATAGAAATGCGTATCCTACTAGTCACATCGATACAACCCATAATATAAGTAATGTCATATTTCGATCGAAAACTTTAAGGCAGTTTGATTTTGAAGTTCATAGCGACTTTTAGTTTGGAAAGTCGTAAATCCAGACCTTCAAAATTCACGTATAAACCATAAATCGAATTCCTCCACAACCAAATACTTAAAACATCCGAAAACGTCTACAAAAGAGTACCCGAAGCACCCGAAACCAATACATACTTATAGTGAATTGCGTTAGCCATGAAGATGGTTATCCCTAAAGCGACGTATTCATATAATAACAGCTTTGAAATCCAGGAATGCCGAACAATTAGCAATACATTTTTAACAAAAATCACAAACAATAATCTACACTAATAGACGTGTAAACATCGGGTAACGCCATGTATTTTACTAGTATAAAATAACCGAGTGTATTCCACTCGTGAAATTATAGCAACCAGAGTTTCAATACACATATAAAATGCCCCAATCAGGGAGGCATATCCAAAAAAGTTAATCGCTTTTTCTAACCGATTTTTCTTACCGCTTCTCCCTCTGGCCAATCATAAACTGTGACCCGTCTCTCTTAAGAGTCGATCGTTACATACATCGATTGCTATGTCCACATAACATCTT
The DNA here is from genome assembly GCA_011170035.1 of Teleogryllus occipitalis. NCBI lineage: Eukaryota > Metazoa > Arthropoda > Insecta > Orthoptera > Gryllidae > Teleogryllus > Teleogryllus occipitalis. The sequence goes on from BLKR01002837.1 coordinate 90,320, forward strand.
TGATTTTAACATATCTTTCACTAATTTTCAATATTTGGCGCATTTTGGAACTATTTTAGACGTAATTTCACTCGTGGAATAGTCCTATTAAATACCACTCGTGCTTTGGAACTTCTCAGATAAATCCCCTCCTCGCTTCACAAATCCGGAATTTATCGACAATTCCCAAAGCATTCGAGGTACTACCTATGACTATTACACACGTGAAATTCAAAGCTATAGTGTTTAACTATACATAGAAAACGTTTCAATTAGGGCGGTGTATCTCAAAAAGCTCGTCGCTTTTTTCAAGCGATTTTTCTTACAGCTTCTCCCGGCGCGTATGTATTATAACCGCGTCACGTACGCATTATAACATAACATATTTGATTATATAACATAACATCTTTGATTTTAACAGATCTTTCAGCTATTTTCAATATTTGGCGCATTTCGAAACTCTGTTGGACATAATTTTACTCGTGGAATTAAATACCAGTCGTACTCTCGAAATTCTCAGATAAATCCCCTCATCGCTTCCCAAGTGGGCGATTTATCGACAATTCCCAAAGCACTCGTGGTATAACCTATGATTTCTTTTTGTTGGTTACCTAAGGTCGCATCAACATCTAGGTCATTAGCGACCACTTTTGCAGTTATAGTAACTAAGAAGATGAAACGAAATAGTGATGATAAGTGGTGAAAGGACGAACACAAATACAACCATGCCCGAGGCGGGACTCGAACCCGCGATCCTTCGGACCGAAATTACTACGACACGACTGCCTTAGCGACCTCGGCCACCGGACGGGCCAACGCTGCTTCGCGAAGAAGCCGAGGGGCGCGCTGCTCACCTCCCAGATGCGGCGCACGCGCGCCATGTCGGTGTAGAGGTGCTTGCGGAAGGTGTCGGCGTAGCAGTCGAGGCGCAGCGCGTGCAGCCACGCGTCCACCGCGGCGCCCTCGCGGCGCTCGGGCGGCGGCGGCGGCGGCACGGGCGGCGCGGGCGCGGGCACGGGCTCCTCCCCGGGGCCGCCCGGGGTGGGCGTGGTGCCCTCGCCGTTGCTGGAGGAGGACGCGGCCGCCGCCGCCGCCGCTGCCGCCGCCGCCGCCTCGGCCGCCGCGTGCGCCGCCGCCTCGTCCGCCAGCTGCGCCTCCACGGCGTCGGCCGCCGCCGCCGCGTCGCGCACCGCCAGCGGCAGCCCGCGCGCCGCCTCCAGCACGGCCGCGCGCTCGCGCTCGCTGTCCAGCCCCATGTCGCGCAGGTCGCCGTCCTCCAGCACGCCGTTCTGCGCACCCACACATTCCACACATGCAACGCATTCAGGCATTCATTGATTACTTTTTATTGATTGATTGATTGATTTTTTCGTGTTTACGGCCGCGTCAACGGCTTTGGTCATTCCTGTAAGTGTAGTTCATGTTTTTTTCTTGGGAGATAGCGGTGATCTTCCTGCGCTGGATGGCGAGATCCGGCGCCGACCTACCTTCCCCCTAACCAGGACTCTCCCCCCAGCGGGGCACCGCCCCAGCCGGGACAATCTCTAAGCTCCCGACCGATCTCCCGGAATATGTGGTAGTGTAAAGCATGTTAGTGTAAGCGCGTGTATAAGGGGAGAGAATAGGACAAGGAAGAGGAAGGACAGATCGCGAGCGGTCCGTGGCCCGTTTGGTAGGGTACTGCTCCGGCATTCGCCTGATGTTGATCGGAGAAACCACGGAAAACTACCGATCAGAGCAGCCGGCCGCTAGAATTCTCCTCCACACAGCGACTGAATTCGACCTAGCTGCAAAGCTAGTGTCGAATATCCTGCCGCCGTGGGGAATGGGAACCTAGGACCTCCTGATGAGAGGCGCTGCAGTGACATCAGTTGATGCACTGAGCTACCGCTTCCGGTCATTGATTAGTGATTCCGGGCTCATCAACTGCTAAGGTCATTATGTGTTGCTGGCGCATCAACTGCTAAGATCATTATGTGTTGCTAAGTTCATTAGGTATGCATTAACTGCTAGTCCCATATGTGTTCTGCATGCTTTTATCGAGAGAGTTGGCGGTCATCTCCTCCCGCTGGATGGCGAGGTCCTCCGCCGACCTACCCCTCGGTTCGCGGGGTTTTCCCAACCAGATATCTCCCTTCACTGGGACACCGCTCCAGCTGAGACGAGCTCTACGTGGTTGTCTGTAAGTGCATGATGTGCATGTGTGTAAGGGGTGATGATAGGGCAAGAAAGAGTATGGAGAGACCGCGCGCGGTCCGTGATCTGTTTGTTGCAATAGTGGTCTGGCATTTCGGCTGGCGTTGGTTGCCATGACTGGTGTTGCAAACGGTCGGTTTCAGCTGGTGTTGGAAACCAGGGAAAAGTATCGATCAGAACCGCTAGAATTCTTCTCCAGAGTTCGGCTGAATTTGACCTAGCTTTCTAGCGAGTGTCGACCCTGTTTAATGGAACCCTAAGACCTCCCGGTCAGAGGTCTCGCAGTGACATCAATTGTTGCCATAAGCCACCTACACCAGTAAACGCATTCATGACACCTTTGTTTTAAAAAAGTATAGTTTACAAGAACTGGTTCCTTGAATGATAATTGAATCCAAATTCTTCATTTTCGGGACAAACGAACATATGAGTAAATTAACACAACTGCGGTTTTGTCGTAATGTTACTTCGATTATATTTTCAAAAATGAAAAAAAAAAAGAAAAGAAAAAAAAGGAATCCTACAAGATGAATTAGCTAAACAAAACAGATTTTCCAAAAGCGAAAAGTTGAATTTCAATCTTTAGAATATGTTTTTCTTTTTTCCGCTGTAGGAATTCACAAGCTCGATTTACGGGAGAGAAATATGAAAAGACCAACCGAGTCATGTTAACATCTGGTTAATTAAATAAATAAATATGAATCAATAATTACGTAAAAAATAAACTTATGTAGCACGGGCGTTAACTGGTTCTAATGATCTTGTGCGACAAAAAAGTTGCAGGTCGAATGTCCTCGGGCATTTTATCACCACTCGATCATTAGAACCCTTATAAAACGCTTGGTGCTTAAATAACTATTATAGAGTCATTCATTCTAGAAGAGCTTGTACATAACTTATCTGGATGGAGAGGATCGTGATTACGAGGGAAATATGAAAACAGTTTAATAATGCAATATGTTTTCTTATGAAGGGAATTATGAGAGAGAATTATGAAAAAGAATTATGGAAAGTTATATGAAAAACAAACAGAATCAAGTTAACCCAGGGTAATCTAATTAGTAAATACGAAAATCTAAAATTAAGTAAAAAATAAAATATTTTATTTACTACGGGCGTTAACGGGTTCTAATGATCGATCGGCGACAAGAAGCGCCAGGCCTTATGACGCCCTGGGTGCATAAATAATTATTGTGTTTTTAGCTTCGCGCGTTTGTCGAGCTGGGGGGCGTAGTGTACTCACGATGAAGTCGAGGTGGTCGTAGCCGTGCGCGCGGAAGAGGCCCTCGTACTCCGCCAGCCCCAGTGTGGCCAACCAGTGGCCCACGGAGGAGGTGGCCAGCGGGCTGCCCGCGCCGCCGTCCGCGCGTGTCAGCCCTGCGCACACCACCACACGCGTCACACGCGCTGTACACGCGCTGCACACGGCGTTGCATACACGCTGCATACGCGCTGCACACGCGCTGCACACGCGCTACACACGCGCAGCACACGCACTGCACACGCGTAGCACACACGCTGCACACGCTCTGTACACGCGCTGCACACGCTCTGTACAAGCCTTGCACACGCGTTGCACACGCGCAGCACACACGCTGCACACGCTCTGTACATGCGTTGCACACGCGCTGCACACGCTCTGTACACGCGTTGCACACGCGCTGCACACGCGCAGCACACGCTCTGTACACGCGTTGCACACGCGTTGCACACCAGTTTCACACCAGTTTCACACGTGCTGCACACGCGCTGCTCACGCCGTTGCTCATCAAAACACGGTAGCACCGTTTACTCTGTCGTTTACTCCGATTTAAACAGTGCCACTTCAATGTCACGAGCTGGAACGAGAGGGGGGCATTGTTATCCAATCGGGAGCTACAATATCAATAATTTAATTCGTAACGAAGCTCCCGATTGGGTGACAGTGATACTTTCTTCGTCCAGCTCGTGACCATTAAGGGACACTACATTTACACAGGTTGGGGTGCGTCTCGCACAGTAGCTCACCACGACATGAGATACTTTTGCTCTGGACGCATATGATCCTTAAGACCAGTCACACCTTTACCACGAGATATATAACTTAAATATGAAAACTTAGGGAGCATTTCTACAATTATTCTGATTAATATTATTGGGACACGTTATATCCCGATTGTCATAGCAATACAATGTAAGAATTAAATGTTATGAAAATAACTAAAGGTCATGACACCTAGAAATTGAATGAGACATACACGTAATGAGTTTGTTAAAATATTATCAATTCTCTTTATTATTTGTTTCATTATCGACATAAACATGCATTTGCGAGTGGCATAGTGTTGAAAACCATCTGGTATTATGATGTTGAGTAACATCTAAAAATCTACATTACAGATTTTAAACTTTTTTTCTCCTTTCGCAAAACTCGCAACACGATCTTGTGAACTACCCACGTTAGATGGCAGCATTTGCTGAAATCATCCCAGAGTACTCTAATCCCAGGTGAGTACATCGCCACCGGCAGTTTGACTGCACACCCAGCATTCCGCAAGTCACACATCGATTGCACAATTAACGTTCAAATGCATCTCCCCCGCGTATAATTCTACCGCGCCATTACCTCTAGTCGCCACACGCGAGCGCATTTAGAGGTCAGAGATATTCCGCGACAACACTAAACGCCCACCTTCGCCCGCCCTACCCGCGCCGGCTGTGCCGCCATCCAGCACACCGGCGGCGGCGGCGGCGGCGGGCGGGCCGGGGCGGGCCGCGCAATTGGCCTTCTGCCGGTCTTTAGCGCGTATGAAATTTAGCCTTTTATTTGGGCGCACGTGTTTATTTTAGGCGGCGGCGAGGGCGCGCGGGCACAAATGCGCTGTGCAGCCATATTATTTGTTGACAGTCCAGCGATGCAAAACTCCGGACCCCGCGCAACGCAGCGCGCCGGCCCCCCCCCCCCACCCCCCGCCCGCCCCCGCAGCGCATGCTGCTACTGCCGCCGCTACCGCCGCCTCCGCCAGCACGAGCGCCGCCCAAAAACGGGTAATTACTTTTTCATGAAAGCAAATATATTTTTCATTGTTCCCGGCCCAGGAACGCGCGCTGGAGGTCAATAGAGTTTTTGAAAGTTTGCGCTGCAATCCAGCGCTGCCGGCGACGCCCTCGCCACCGCTCGCCACCGCCGTCGGCGACAGAGCTGGCGGACGCCCTCAATGCTGCACCGCCCGCACCTCGCTGCCGTCTCGATATGCAATCGTAATTAGAAGCGTGATCTTGCAAAAGACGCGTGAGCCACCACAAAAATTATTGGCATGGTCTGGTTGTTAAGAATATTTTTATATTAAAAAATGTCAGATTTTTGCAATCATTTTCAAAGTTAAAAACAACTATAACTTTGTCATTATTTGTGTCTGAAGGACGTTTTTAGTGTCAAATGACATTTTTTGCAGAGTACATTCAGGAAAAAATTACCATTGGCTCTAATTCATAATAATATAGGTACAGAATTGTGAAGTATGTTACAGGGCGCTGTCCCTTTTGGCAAGCACTGTACTTACTTTTTCAAAAATATGTAAGAAAAAATAGGAAATATGTGAAATAAAAATTCCTTATAATGTTTAAAATTCCATTCTTCAAGCGTTTTCCGAGCAGAGTACGTTGCCGATCAGATCTTAACATGGATTCAGAGGGGCTGAAAGAAAGTTCTACATTTACGGAAAAAAATATTCGCTAGTTTCTTCCGAAATATATAACACTTTCGCATTATACACAATATTGTTTACGAGGAGCCGGCGCTCAAGTGAGTAGTACCGTGTAACCTCGGGGTGGGGGTGGGGGGTAAATGGAGCCTATGCCCCCCCCCCATTCCAGGAAAGAGATAAGACAATGACCTGAAAAAAAATTATCGAGACACGCATGGGGTCTGGGAAACGTGAAAAAGCACGTGGTTGAAGTTCTTTCTTCTTTACGTACATTCGCTCATCCTTGATCCCGAGTACGCGGTTTCCAAGAAGCAGAAGGGGGCGGGGGAAGGTAAGTTTGACAATGATAGCGATGGACCGGCGTAAATACAAGCGCATTGCGTGGTTTTATACGTTTTTCAGTAATAAAATTAGTTTGTAAGTACCATATATTTGGAACTCGCCTGTGAAATGTTCATTTTCGGCCTATAAATATATTAAAATGTAACGAAATATGTAGCAATAGATAAAATATGTAAAAATATGTAATTATACCAAAATATGTAAAATAAAAGTGGTTCCAATTTGTCCAAAATTTCGTGTTAAGCCTACAAAATATTAGTGAATGCAAGTATCTTCTTCCTGTAAAAACATGTATTTAGATGAAAATTAGTTAGAATTTAGTAGAAGTGTTAAGCCCTATGTCCGCAAAGTTAAATTTTCAAAGTTTGTGACTCATTTTCAAAGAAACTATTATTTGGATATAAGCCAAATTTGGCATGGTGATTGAGACACATCTCGTACACTTACTGAGTTGTTTCAGATACATATCTATGAATTTGACGCTGTAAAATAATGTTAATTGAATGAACGTTTTCGGTTGCAGTTTTGTAAATATATATTTTATTACAATGTCATTTTTGCATGAAAAAGGTGAACACAAACTCAGAAGATATTAATATAATTGTACATTGTGTAAACAAAAAATCATAATTTTTGGACATAAAGTTTCTGAGAAAACTAGAGCGCTCCAAAGTAACAAAAGCTGGTATATGAGCAAATGTAATTCTAACCCTTTCGAAAGACCGTAAGGCAAAAAAGAGTCATTACTCAAAGTGCAAAGAATAGAAAACCGACGATAACCAAAACTTTTCATCCACATGGCTTAACATCACCCCTTAAGACATACCCAAAGAGGAAAGTTAGAAAAAATAATATATTGTCCTTCTTTATTTACTACAGTCTGCGAACGCTTAGGTAGTTTTTGATTCCACCCTCTAGAAATGCTAGGACTTGGAATTGAAGAAATGCAGAAGTCTGTTTGGAAGCGCTTTTTCAACCGGAAAGGAAATAGTACCCTGATAGTTCTTCGAGAGAGAACTGAAAATATGGAAATCTCAGAGCGCAATATCTGATGAATAAGCTGGGTGTGGAGTGACTTCCCAATCCAATTATTGGATAGTTTCTTTTGTCAGGTTAGCAGTGTCAGGTGGGCATCATCGTACAGTAGCAACACTTCACATAGTTTCCTTGGTTAATTTTCTTAAATTGCGACTGCAAGACGATTCAGTTGTTGGCAATAAATATCGACAGCGACGGTTCCATTTCAAAGAAGAAAGACAAATGTCTAAAGGACTCCTCTGTCTCCATAAGACACTTTACACCCCGTACGTATAATGCAGTATGAAATCAGCAATAAAAGAAAGTTTCTCCAAGAAATGCCGAAGAAAAGTCAACATTTCTAGTCACGAAACAAAATCCTCTGTCAATTGGATGCCATCTAACCATTACGGAATTGCCAGAATTCTGGCGCACTCACCGAGTCGGTTCTGGAACTCCTTCTCGAGCTCCGTGACGAAGACGGACTCGCGCACGAGGCCGGTGCCGAAGGAGGCCATGATCTCGGAGATCTTGTTCCACTCCTCCTGCTCGTCGAAGGGGCTGAGGATGGAGAGCGAGCCGCCGCCCCCGCCGCCGCCGCCCCCGCTGGCCTTGTCGGCGCTGCCGCCGCCGCCCGAGGGCACGCGTTGGCCGCCGCCGTCCGCCGCCGTGGCGCCGTCGTAGACGTTCTTGAGGCGGCGCAGCGTGCGCGGCCGCTCCGCCGGGGACGAGCGCGCGCCCAGCGCCGCGCTCTGCGACGTCGACCCCTTGAACAGCCCTGCAACAGCAACACACACAGCAATCAGCACACGCCAGACACCAAATTATCGTCTCATATTATTTCAGTACCTTTTGCGGCTCTCACACGCAACCAATCTTTGTAAATGAGGTTTCTAAAGAAAGAGAATTCCACGGAGACGTGACGAATCGCACTCTTACTTTAAAGAAATAAAGGATTTGTCGAAAAAAAAGCAGCTAAATATTCATGTAAAATGCAACCCGCAACACTCAGCCACTTTTTTTAAAATCCATATCGTTAAATAACTCCTAAAAGAAGCGTTTTAGGGCCATAAATACGACAATTATGAGGCGAAATGGATCAAAGAAACGTTCCTCAGACCGTAATCTAGAGGATGAGAATTCTTCATGAAAATTCTATTACATTTTTGCTGGTTCGACGCTTCTCGATTCTACCCCACCTGTTCAGAGCCTGTAGAATCCGCAACTCTATTTGAGATTAAACTAATTACTTGATATTCTACGCGACTGAATTACATGGGCGTACCTCTCTGCTCGGTAATAACTCTAAATAAGAATAGTTTGTATTGACATGGCTGTTTTGTATTGTTTTCAATTAAAAGAAGACATACAGAAGTGACGGAATATAAGAGGGTCTTGAAGAAAAAGATATATTTACAGGCTGGAAATGGAAAAAAAAGAAAAGGTGGAGTTTAACATGCGAGTTTTCTCACACGTGTACGCTAGTACTAATAAACGTGAATTCAGTGACATGTAATCGACATCGGTACCACAAAAAGTAGTGTATGAAATTTTACAGGCTCTTCTTCAGGATTGTCGCTGTGTCCATGCAAAGTTTGGCAAGGATTAATAAAACACAAAATCTGAAAATAAATCATTTAAATAAGTTGGTAGATTCACCACGATCACTACTCGCTAAGAGTAGATTGATTTGTAATATTCCGCCAGAGGCCGTAGCGGTGCGGCAGAATTGGTAGCTAATAAATCCCCTTGAAGCAAGTAGCAGTGCGTAAGTTAAAAATTTGTAATCTAGTAGTAATGTACTGTAAAATAAAACAAAACAATATTATAGTATTTTATTAAAATTTGAAAAAATTACAGTAAAAATAACAATCCTAAGCACCGTGGTTTATATAAAATTGATTTTTTCCTCTTTCACCAGGATTGGATATGAAGAAAGCGCCGGCAGCACCGAGAATTTTGCTAGTATTCAATAACCATGCATACGAAACATGCCATTGTTCTTATTTCGTTGATCATATCTCGGCCATTTTAAATCACGAAACTACCTCTTTCACTTCTTGTCATTTTTCAATCATCTCACGGTCGATTAGTTACTACGGATTTTCATTTTCAAAACATTATGGATAATCGAACAAACTAATCAATATAATGAGGACATAAGCGTAACATTTAAATGACTAAAGTAGTGAAGATTTCATAACGGAGGGCAAGGGAAGAAATGGTCCAGTTTTTCAAACAACTGGTTAAATACATTAAACTAACAAAATAATATTTGGTCTGCAATGTCACTAAGAATCAACATACAAACAGCGGGCGAATGACGCGACATAAAAAATGAGAGTTTATGAGTGAAGTTTAATTTGGAAAATGGAATTTCGAGAAATGAACTATGGAGTTTTCGACAGAAAAACCCTTACTGCTATGAGTAATATTGGACTATGAAAGGTTTATGCCAAACGAATTGTTTGCCTCAGCACCGCCCTCTGGCAACACAACGGGCAGTAGCAACTGGCGACATCAACGCCACCGATTGGGTCGTATAAATAACTTCTACTTTTTAAGCTTGAAACGCGCATTTAATTGTCGAATTTGTATTGATATATTTGCTTGAAAAGAATTCGTTTTTCCATTTAATGTTCTACGATATGTACTGAACTTTTCAATTGATGACCGAGATGTGTCAATACGGAGAGAAATTGCTGTATTATAATATTGCATAACCGTTATTAAGTGTGAAAAAGAACAAGCTGTGGTAGAAACTCTTACTTTAAAATGCATCACCATCATTTCAAATTCTCCTCTCCGCGCTTTCCGGAAAGGCTGGATCATTGGTGATCATCAAAAAATCAATGATGTAACGATAACTACGTCTGTCGACTTGTGTAAATCTTACTCTACAAGAAAATAATTCAACAATTCAAAGACATCTTCGATGCGTTTATATTCCAATCACCAATATCAACAGTTTTCAAAACCTTTGCTGCAAACAACTCTAACATTCTCGGGGCTGCAATGATTTCAAACCAAACACGTAGATCTACGTACTTGGTACTGGATTTTATTGTTTCAATAATTTTGAGGTGTGATATTCATTTCAATATTTTATAACTCGTTATTATCGCAGTGCTACCACCCTTCAAAAGATGAGAATCAAACCCCCAAAACATCAGTGCAGATATTTTCTGGAAGCACTCCTCCTCCGTACGAAACAGTCGTTATTATCTCAGTGCTACCAGTCCTCAAACGATGAGAATCAAACCCCAAAACATCAGTGCAGAGATTGTTTGGAATCATTTCTCCTCCGTACGAAAAAGATTCGAACCTTCTCTGTACTCAACAAAAAAACTCAAACCCCAACTAATCAACCCAACGCAACATTATCGAGGTAAAGCTGCACACACGAATTTTCTGAAACATCCATCCAGCAACCCCTTGGCCCACGTGTGCAGGTGGGCTCCTGGAGCGTCAGGAGGCCGTGCGCGGGGGCGGGGGCGGGGGCGGGGGCGGGGGCGGGGGCGGGGGCGGGGGCGGGGGGTGGGTTGCGGGGGCTGCGACCGCGGGGTGGCGCTAGCTGCGCGCGCTATTTCGGAACTTTCGCTCGGCGCGCGGCGGCGATTCAGCACCACGCCACCACATTTCCAGTGTACATACGCAAAATATACTGTCAATAAAGGTTAACTGTGCCCCACTACTGCATATTGATTTTTTCACATATTTCCCCCACTCCCCTCCCCGCGCTCTCCGCAGGGAATCGCGGAAAAAGTTTCCCCGGATAAATATTGATATACTAAATTGAAGTGATTTTTATTGTAAAAGGAGTAACAAAACACTGAGCGTACGCACGACAACGTTAATTTGAGGAAGGTAAAAAACGGGAAGAGCGACAGAGAGAGCGCGAGGGAGGGGAGGGGAAGTGGGAGAGCGCGATAGGAGAAGGGTGGAGGGGAGAGGGCCACAGCAGGTGGATTGGAGCGGGGGCGCGCGCGCGTGTGGGCGCGGGCGAGGGGGGGAGTTTAAAAACGCCAGGACCAACCAGCGGAGGCCCGCGCACGGGCGGGGCGGCGCGAGGTGGCGGGGACCGCCGCGCGGCAGCCGAGGGGGCGGGGCAGGGGGTTTCTATTAATTACTGCGCCTACCTGAGGAGCAGACAGGCGCGCGCGAGAGCGCCGCCGGACGGAACGCGGCCAGTGTAATCTGCATAGTTTGTCCAGTTCACGGCCGAGAGCACCGTGGCTGTTTTAATTTATTAATTTCCAACTTTTACTGTGTCTGAATTTACGAGGTAGAAAGCTGCCGCGCTGGCAACGGCGTCGACGGAAACGTGAGAAAGCCCCCGAGCGCGGAGGGAGGGGAAGGAACGAGACGGGCGGGGGCGGAGGCGGGGACGCGAGAGGGCGAGCGGGGGAATGTTGGGAAAAGGTCCTTTTAATTAAAATGCAACGTCACACAACCCGCGCGGCGGCTACTCCAGGTAACGGTAAACAAAACACGAACGCCAGCCGCCGCACGCGCACAAGTAAAGTAATAACGGCAGTCGACGGCCGGCGGGGAGGAGGCGGGGCGGGCCACGGCGGGCAGCGGGCGCGGGGCGGGGCGGAGAGGGCCTTCTAACGTATTATGTTTGCCAAGCGTGGAAATAAAGCGTAGGGCTCCGCGGTGCCACTCGGAAATGAGCTCGGCCCGCGGAGAGCAGGTCTGCTTTCTTCCCTCCGCCCCCCCGCCCCCCCTGGCGGCCGGAGGAACCACGCCGCGAAGGCCGACCCACCCCCCACAAGAAACCCCAAAGGACTTGGTGGCGGAGATTCTCTCCAGGAAGATAATTATATATTGCACTGTGACGCCTCCAATGACACAATGGCCGTGAAGAAGTACCGCCATCGCATGTCTTATAAGCTCACGTAATTACGTACAAATGAAAAACTTATATTCTTGAAGATCTCCAGCATTACAATTTTATTGAATTCTAGTAAATTCATCCATCCCACATGAGGACAACTGATGGTTATTATTTATGAAATTATTTGTGACATCATATACAGTATTCTTTCTCCTCATCTCGAACAACACGATTTCATTTTTTGCAACGAGCACATAACAACAGTAATTTTGCCATCTACGAAGTTAGGAATCATTTAAATATTTCGCCAAGCAGTAGCATCGGACCTCAAGACGAAGTCTTGGAAATACCTTAATCAGGTTTAATTGACACAACCACATTAAATTATACAATCACAAAAGACTTACAAGTGATTCTGAATGCTTACTATAAATGAAAGAACTCGCGGAGAACTTAAAAAAATGATTTCACAAATGTAGCTGTCATCGTCAAAACATACTTGAAAGCTCCGCAAAAAGTTTTTCTTTTTTCTTCTAATTGGTTCTTGAAATTTATATTCACATCTACCAAAGAAACGGGTCTTTAAATCAAAATTCCAATGGACATCTGCAAATGTTTTGAAAAGTAAATTTAATTAATGGCTTAGTGATACTTCTTTTGTAATTACTCTACAGTATTTCTTCAATGAAAGTAAATTAAAATAATGCGTGTGTTTTGTTAAATATGTATTTCGATCAATAAAATACAAGTTTATTACTCTAGCGAATAAAAAGATCATAAATATAGTGTAGAGAACACAGAACTCAATTTACAGATACCTTTCCAAATATATGCTAAATACACATGCCGGTTTAATACAACCTTTGAGTCACCGTTGACACAACCACGTTAATATGCTACCACTAGATAAGAAATAATCTTCCAGTGGTTTATCCAATAGATTTAAGACGTAAAGTATACATTTGTTTTGTTCCTGCGATAAAGAACACACGCAATCTCCAACACGTTACACTACAACAATAATAACCTTCATGCATAACTCGAAAATGATCCAGTTGAGGTCCGAAAGCGATCCCGAGTTATGTTACTTGGGTTGAATTTACAAAAATAACACCCCCTGGAAGCAACAGTTTTGGAGGTTAACTGTTATAGGTACCTTTCTTACGTAGCATGCGTGTTCAGAAATGTACAAAATTTCAAAATCTCTATAAAATTATGTTGACTTTTAATATTCTGAGCAATTTCATTGCATGGGTCTAAGTTTCTCTGTATGTCAATAAAGGCTTCGCAATATTAAAATGTTTATCCTCATACAGTACTGGCCTATTTTATGTACCGCTAAGATGAGGGCCCGGTTCCAATTTGAAGTTTGAAGTTATTTTCACTTTTAAAACAATGTTTTACGAAGTGCGCAAGGGTTCCAGTACCATTAACAAAAAGCATACAACACTTAAATTTACTTCTTACAAGTTAGTAGTTAAGGCACAAGTTATTTGCCCACTGCAACTTGACGCATTTTGAAAAAATTGAGATGGCATTAACGAAGAAGTGATTGTCAATAGATTCTGAGACCAACGTCACGTCGCATAGTATGTGTTTTCAACATTTGTAGGCGGCATCTTTCCTTCAGCCTTCTAGCAAAAAAATCAAAAGTACAAAAACACATAGATTTTTCTAATCACTCTTTTTCTAACTTTTAACGCATATATTGGTGAAGTTCAAAGGAGCATTGTCACTTTTAACTTCGAAAGTCTGTTGATTTCAAAGCAATCTGTTCAAAGTGAGCATATCTCTTGATCACCAGAGAATTCCCTCATATCGAAGGGCGGTTGCAGGCGGCAATAGTCTACACGGGCGCGAACAGAAGTCGCGTCGACTTGCAAACTCTGTCTACCTAAGCCCCGCCCGCCTCTACCACTAGCACCTACCTCGTCTCGCCCCGCCCCTTCCCGCTTCGCTCCAACCCGACACGCTTCGCCCCGCCTTGCCCGCCTCGACGCGACTCGTCCCGCTCTCCCCGCCCTGCCCGCTCCGCACCGCACCGCTTCGCTTCCCCCGCCCCGACGCGACTTATCCCGCCCTGCCCGCCCTGACGCGACTTGCCCCGCCCCGCTTCACTCCACAACGCACCGCCCCGCTCCCGCCCTGCTCGCTCCGCCCCGCCCCGCTTGCCCCACCCTGCCCGCTCCGCCCCGATCTGCCCGCTCCGCCCAGCCCTGCTAGCTCCGCCCCGCTTCGCTCCGCCCAGCCCTGCCCGCTCCCACCCATTTCGCTCCGCCCAGCCCTGCCCGTTCCGCCCCATCCTACCCGCTCCGCCCCGCCCTGACCGCTCCGCCCCGCCCTGACCGCTCCACCCACCCGCGACTCGCCCCGTCCCTACGCGACGTGTCCCGCCCCACCCCGCTCCCCTCCCCAGACCTGCCCGCCCCGAAGCGACTTGCCCCGTCTCGCTTCGCTCCAACCCGCCCCGCCCCTCCCTGCTCCTCCCCTTCCCACCCCGTCGCTGGCCACGCCACAAAGGCGCGACGTCGCCGCACCGCGGGGCATGAAACCGCGTTTAAGGTAACTTCGTTTGCCGGCGAACTCGGCGCCGTAAGGCAGCGGGCACGGGAGACGCATAAGGTACATACACACACGCTCACGTCCCGCTCGGGCCCGCACACACGCACGCACACGCTCCCGCACGTACAATGCGCCCAGCGGGGAGGAAGAACCCGGCGGAGGGCTAATTCTGCAGACGACGGTGGCGGCGGCGGCGCGGGTCGGAATTAACATATGCATGCCATCAGGACGGCATATAACGAAATGTAAAAACACACGCAATGTCTTTATGCAAAGGATAACTAAGTTTCTGTATTTTTTGAGAGAGGAGGACGTGGCGAGAGGGGAGCGAGGCCTCGCGGAGGAGAGGCGTGTGTGGAGAGCGCTCCGCCAGCGCACAAGCCGCCTGTGAATAAGACCTGCTGCCTCCAACGCACCGCTACCCCGTTGCGGCTACTGGATACGGTAGGTCGTTTGCTTTATGATAAACTGATTTATTTGACTTCAAAGACTTATTGGCCCATTTCTTTAAGTTATTTGATTTTTTTTTTGATTAATAATATAATTTGAGACATTTTAAGAAGCTAAGTTAATAGAACGGTAATTCTTTCTTTTGTTTTCAAAACAAATGCTTTAAGCTTATTAACTTAGTTTATTAATTCATCTTAAGATTGGGTCATTCATGAGGAAGCAGATAAAGTATCTAATGGTTAAAATTTGACCGGTTAAAATGCAGGGTTCTTCCACTGGTCGGGCACCAATTCGGACCTGTCATGGGTGTAAGACCAAAATTCCTGATAATGACGCCCATATTGGTTATGCCCCTACATTACCTACAACAATCAACACTGCCCCCAAAAGTAAGTGTCCTATGCATGTTCAAAGCTGATGTCTTTATATTTTAAATGTATATGCGCTAATACTGTATATGATTATATCAGATGGTCAGTCAACGAAGGAAAAAATTATACTACGTACGTACATATTTTAGGATGAAAGAAAATCGAAAGCCGTGAGTTATGGGTTGGAAAAAAAAGAACACAAACTGACAATTACGGTAAAAAACGGAGGCATGTATTGGAAATATGGTTTAACTTAAAGTCCATGAAGCTAGACGCGGTATTATAATTCCGTTCTCCATTACGTGAAGTCAAGAGAAGAAAAAACATACAGACAAACAACTTAAATACATTCTTTCACAGGTATCGCGTACGCTATTAAACTGTAAAACTCCTACACCTGAAATGCAATCATTCACAGGTATCGCTTACGACATTAAAAATACACTACAATAAATAGAGAATAATTTATAATATATGTGGGATTGTGAAATTTAGAAATCCCGCAACAAAGCCAGCGGGCAAACAAATGCTTCAACGTGTGTTCGCATCGAACAAATTCGACATCGTCATCATTATCGTAGTCCTCCTCAGCACGGCGAGCGCGCCGAGCCGTCGAGTGGCCACGGAGGCAGCGAGGTGGGTCACTCGCAGGCAGGCAACCAACCCGGCACCCCAGCCGCCCTCGCCCGACGCCCGCCGCCAAACATTTTTCCATCCGGCGCCACTCAACGCAATGCAACGGATTGACATTAAAGCGATGCAACGCAAACAAAGGGTAATTATAACCGCCAAGTTGAAACGAACTGGCGCGCGCGCCCGCGCGAGCGAGGGGGGGCGTGGACGCGAGCGCGGACTTTTGTCCTCCGGCGGCGAACGCGCGGGGGGATGGAGAGGCGGAGGGGGCGGGAGGGCGTTCAGGTGAGTGAGTCGGGCAAGCGAGCGAGTGAGTGAGCGAGCGGGCGAGTGGGAGGGCGAATGGGTAAGCGAGCAAGTGGGCGGGAGAGCGAGCGAGTGGGCGGGTGTGGGCGAGTGAACGGGATGGTGTGCGAGCAAGCGGGTGGACAAGTGGGCGGGCGAGTAGGTGAGCGAGTGAGTGAGGGGGCGGGCGGGCGGACGAGTAGGCGTGCGGGCGGACGAGTACACGGGCGGGCGGGCGGGCGGACGGACGAGCGGCCGGGCGGGCGGGCGGGCGGGCGGACGAGCGGGCGGGCGGGCGGGCGGGCGGGCGGACGAGCGGGTGGTCGGACGAGCGGGCGGGCGGACGACCGGCCGGGCGGACGAGCAGGCGGGCGGGCGGTCGGGCGGGCGGGCGGGCGGGCGGGCGGGCGGGCGGGCGAGGGTGCGAGGGTGCGAGCGACCGGGCGGGCGCGCGCGCATCCAGTCCAATTAGTCCGTCATTCAGATGGCGGTGACGGCGTTCGAACGGAGCGCTGCTTTGTCCGCGGCGTTTCCGCGTCACCTCGCGCCCGGCACGCCGCTCTCGTTAGCGCGCGTAGTGTAGCGTCGCGCCGGCGCCCGCGGCCCGCGCGCGCGATCAGACGGTGGTCTGGGCTACCGCAGCGGATTGGCGCACGGTTCACGTCGAAGATATCTGCTTCCAACTCGGAAGGGCAGGCGGGTTTCTTGTTGAACAGGTTTTCTGGATGTCCTCCCTGGAGGGAGGAATTCACGATCAGAAAAATGCGGTGAATACGCTGGGAAATCCATTTGCATTGTCGCGACTCTAGACAGTGCCTGTCGTCTGTTCACATTATCGATAGGCCAAGACAATTGGTCCAATTATAACAAAATGAGGGAGAATACTTCTTATTCAAAAATTACAAAAATTTTGACCTGATTTTGACCCTTGTTTATAATGTTGACCCTTGTTATATAATTATAATTTTGACCCTTGTTTATAAATATGTCAGATAGTTCAACAGAAACAGACAGAAACCAATTATTATTCTTTTGAACGAACAACTGCCAAGTAGCATTCGAAGTATTCGCATAACTCTTTCAAAATGGCAAGGTAGGCTCATGTCCTGCAATACTGGCACGACCCAAAATTACTAATTTACGAATAGACCGTTAATTTATAATCCCCTCTATAAATAATACGTCAAGAAGACAAACAGTTTTGTACGAATTCTAAGAAGCTGTAATATGAGCGATGAAGAGCGACGAATATTTACATAAAGGTAGGGAAGTGAGTTGTTAAGACAACGATGGAAGTTTTTGTTATGAAGAGGAGAGTAAGGAATACGGCCTGGAAAGACAGGGACGGGGTCATTTTATTAGGAGATAGGATACCCAGGGGCATATGTTACAAGACAGAGCAATGAGGTAATTGATGTGAGTAGGATAATGCAGTAAGAGATAAATATTGATGAGCTTGAAAAGTTGAGCTGTGAAAAACATTCTGGAAATGATTCAATCTAGTCTGTATTTTGGACCAGGAACCCGATACGATCAAAGAAAACCAAATTAAGAAAAAAACAAAAGGTATTAGAAAGAGTTAGACTCGCTTGTGAGAGTTTAGAGAACACACTTTCTCAAAAAGAAGGAAAGAAGGACGTAAGAAGGTAAGGCAGAAATGTGGAGTCATATCGAAGACAAGTGGGGAAAGAAGAACAGTTTTATGAGAGCTTTAATATTATGAATCAGGTCAAAATAATTCTGGATGAGAGAGGGACAGTGATAATGCGGATGCTAGATTATGAAGAAAGTTAGGAAAGAAAATAACGGGGAAGAAAAGGTCGTTGGAAAGGGTATGATGAGGAAAGGGGATGGCATGTGCAAGGGAATAAGAGACGCTAAGACGGATAATATTCTGCCTTGAACCAAGCTGTATTTCAATGTATGTCTATCTACATCGATGATGCACACAATGCAGATGATTTGTTTTAAAAATGTAGTTTTCATTACTTCATATCAGTTTTCCACGTGTTATTGCAATTATAACTTCAATGATACAATTAATATGAACAATTGATTTTGTGTTGAACCATTTACGACGTTGGCAGAAGGCTTCGAGAACCACACCCCCAAATGTCGTGTATCAACTCCCCGAATTGATAGTTACAGAGATGGAGAAAACGAATTTTACCATATTTACGAAAATAAAGGGTTTTATTACGTATGGTTACGGGTACCCTTTCAAAATTTTCCGGGGAGCAACGACCCCCTGCCTCCCCGTGAGCATTCGCTCCTGCTTATAAGCAAATGATAAAACAACGTGAAATACATGTCATTCGAAAAACACGAGAGCTAACAATACTTAATATGCAGTTAGCAGTGTTTGGTCTTCTACACAGATCGAATACCTAGAAATATTGTATTCGATGAAGTACTTTTCTGAATTACAAACCGGCAGCTTTAGAATATCCTCGTCAACGAGAAACGAAACGAAATCTTTAAACATCCAAGAACAATCAAAATTTAAAAAAAAATTAAAACATCCGTCAAGCGAAGAATATTAAACTCAGGTGTTTCCAAGAGGGCTGCGACAAAACCCCTTCATCTCCAGGAAGCGACATGGAAAAGATTCAAGAGAAAAAACGGGCCGACGCGTGAAGAATGACGAGAGAGGAAGGCGCGCGCAAGATTAAAAGCACGTCTTTCGCTGCCACGCCCCTTTTCCTCCCACCCCCAACAACGCCCGTGTATCAACGATGCGCCGAGGCACCTCCGCCGCAGAGAAGTCGTTTACGAGGGCTTCGCGACGTCCCCTAATTTCCGAACGCGCCACCGCGCGGCGCCGCGCGCTAGGATCGCCGGTGGGGGGGGGGGGGAGACCGGCGAGTTATTAAACTCCGAGCGTCGGAGGGCGGGCCGCGCCGGCAAAGAAGCCGCGAGAGGGAAAAAGACGCTTTGACGCCGGTCGCGCGTGCCCGTGTTAGGAGGCACTGTGGTGAGCTGAAAGTTGTGAGGGCACACCTATGAGCAGCCTACACCCACTCGCACGCACGTGTGCGTCGCAGAACGCGCCCGTGCCCGCCGACGCTCGCACGCGCGGACAAAGAAGCAGCGAGGGCAAAGGGGACGCGGAGTTTCCCATATGCGACGACGAAGTTCCAGACGAGATTCGACCAGTGCTCAAACTGCGTTGGAATTACCACGCAATAACAGGCCCCGTGAGCGCACTCTTGAGTGTACACCTTGTCCAAAACAGAACTTGAGACTCGAATGATTCACGATTCGAAATAATAGCTGTGTTTGAAACTCAGAAATGTCAACCTCACGTCCACATTTTCGCATTCTTAGCCTCAATATTGTGTTTTGTCCAAAGCCATTGAAATCCCCACTCTATCACTTATCTTTAATATGTGCCTTTTTAAGAGAGACACTCAACTATAAGCATGTAGAAGCGTAGAGTTGTGGATGCGTTTATGCTTCTTCAAGAAGCATGTGATTTTTTTTATTTCTATAAAAAGGAAACAAAAAGACGCTCCACTTAGATAAAAAATTATGCTACACTTTCTTCACAAATGGACTCACATCCAAAGAGTAGCAAGTCTTCGAGTATGGTAAAGGACGTCAAGATGAACGCGTAGTATAGAATCGCTCGGCGGGGTCAGAGAGAGGTACGCAGAAGTTTCGAATCTCCTCGGCGTGTAAAAGACACGTGGTCATCAAAGAACGCGAAGTCCTCTGCCATCCGCGAGCCCATACACGACGTCAAAGGCCGCTGCAAAGACACAGGCCGCGCTGGGCGGGCGGCGAGGGGGCGGGGCGCTTTCGACACAGTGAAGAGAACGTGTGGCTAGAGGAGAAAAAACGCATGACTAAACCCACTGGAAATTCTTGTTCTGTCTTATCACGAAACTTTTATTACATTCTCTAAGCAGCTAAGATCATTAACATGACACATTTCGTTGCACAAGACGCAATGGTAGCAAAAAATCGGTTGAACAAAATTGTGTTGTATGATATCGTAGGCTTCCGCGGCCAGAGTCATGATCTGGGCTGTCCGGGTGACGCCGCGTCGAAGGCTGAGGTGTCAATGCCTACAGAGAGAGGTCTCTGACTTTTCGGCACCTCAGCCTTCGACGTGGCGTCACCCGGACAGCCCAGATCAAAATTGTGTTATGTATTGCCTCGCCAGAGAACGAAGATCAGAATCATTACTTGGTTAAGGCAAA
This sequence comes from Teleogryllus occipitalis, assembly GCA_011170035.1. Lineage (NCBI taxonomy): Eukaryota > Metazoa > Arthropoda > Insecta > Orthoptera > Gryllidae > Teleogryllus > Teleogryllus occipitalis. The sequence continues at coordinate 110,886 of BLKR01002837.1, forward strand.
ACGTTCTTCCGATCACAGGGGATCTTTAAAACTGAATTGCTCCAGGAATCGGTCATCGTTATGCATACAATATCGGTGAAAATCAATATCCGGTCGAAATCACACGGAATCCTCTTCTACAAACTGAAAGTTCTTCCTCAAAAATCGGCAGTCACTCTACAGTCTCGACGAGACCATAAAATTACATTGTTTTCAGACACAATTCTCCCCATGCATAAAGCGTACAGCACAGTCTTCACTTCGTTCTGCCTGACGCGTTTTGGCCCACTGTAGACGCCGCCCGGCACCTTCCCGTAGAGACTCGCCCGGAGCTGTTTGCTTTCGACTCCCTCCCTCTCTCGGCGGCGCCTCCTCTTCAACCTCCACCCCTTCGGCGCTCGACCTCCTCCACCAGCCTTCCCCTCCCCTCCCCCTCCCCCCGCAGCGGCGCGCCGTCGCCCGCGGCTTCCGTCTACGGCTACGTGATTAAAATTACAACTTTAATTCACCTTTTCCACCCCCGTCGCCACGCGCTCCCTCGCGCTCTTCACTTCAAAAACGCGCCACTGCCCTTCGCCCCCGCCCGCCCGCAGCGACGGCGGGGCGACGGTCTAGCTGACGGGGACCGACGAAGTTTGCTTCTAATCCGCTCTACATGCACATAACGCGGGAGGGAGGAGTGTGAGGCGGTTAAACCATCGTCGGTGAGCGAAGATTTCCGGTGTGACAGAGTGTCGTAGATATCACCGGTGTAATGTTTCAGACCAAACAATGTCCGTTAGTATCCTATTAAATTCCTTAAAATAATAAAATGTAATAGTTTATGTGACTGACGTTGCTAATGATCATGTCATTATAAAGCGATCTGAAATAAATAAATAAAATATTCCTTGAGCCGGCTCCCGTGGCGCAGGTGGTGGCGGCGGTAGCCGTCGTCTGCGCTGAGGAGGCTGCAGGTTCGAATCCCCGGTATACATGGACGTATTTGTGATTGTCCCTTTACCCCTCTTTATCATCCTTATCACCTCATAGTTCATAATTCAAGTTTAACAACCTTGTCTGAACAATGGATACAGTTGAAAAGGCTGTAAAGGTGAGTAGAGACACATTAATCTCTCCGGGAGAAACATGACTCGGCCTTGGAGAATTAAGTGGTGCGTCGTCCGAGATGGTCGATATTCGCAAAAAGAAAAAAAAAGTTCTTGAAGTTTCGATTCACAACTGCGAACCCTATATGTTGGCCATTTTTCAACGCCTACCCATACGATAATTGACATTTTTGACACACTCTGTGGCGTAGCTTCAGATGTGTCACCCGGGACAAAACTAATGGTATCACCACCCCCCCAAATTAAAATTAAAATATCGTTGAAATCGAGACTCTCTGAACATTGAAAAATAGGTACTTACAGCTTATAGTTTCGAATTTTAGTTTACATTATTTCTTTTCTTTGCTTTCTTTGTATTTATGATTTAAATATATACTTATTAAATTAATATAAATAATTTTTAATTAAACCATAAAAATTATATAATTCCAGCAATAAAATTTTCAAATTACTAAAACTAAGAAACCTCTTAATGTATACATTTTTTAAGTAAATGATTTAAATTATATAATTCCAATTATAAAATATTTTAATTGGTGTCATCCCTAGAATGGTGTCATCCGGGGCGACCCTCCCCCTCCCAGCTACACCACTGGACACACTTCAGTGTCTCGTGCACAGTTGGAACACAATCCCATGCTCCGAAGACCCTTTAACATACGAGAGCCTTCTCCCCTAATAACTTACGAGATCCTTTCAGTAGCGGGATGGCGCAAGAGGCTAATGAAACTGATCGCTTCTTCGCGCGGCGCAGGGGTGTCGCCATCCTGCCACCTACGTAGAACACAACGCGCTTTGTCCTGAGGTATGTAACACCAAGATTGAAACTGAAGCAAGCAATCGCGTGACGCCGCCGCCAGTTGCAGCCCACGCAGAACACGACCTTTGTTTCCGTAGTGAAACTGATTGGCCTGGAATCATCATTAAGGTCCCCTTTCCAGGTCCGCTACCTTCACCTCAGGGGAGACTTCTTCGATTATGACCTATGGCCGACGATATTTTTTCCAAGCTGCCTGGTGTTGGAACTTGTGGCAATGAGACGATATATTCCTTTCCATGAGGGAATTAATTTACAGGACGTTGTATTTCCTATGTTCGCTATAAAGGAGGTTCCGGTTCACTGTGACCGACTCTTCTTATACTTATTTGTAATGTAAGTGAAACGGGACCTGTGGCATAAGTACACAATAACCGAGCGTTCACTATATCCGAGGTCACTATAACCGAAATCGACTGTATTTATCTAGACAGAGCAGAAAAGCCTGCCAACATCAGAACTTGAACTGTAGGACATCCTTCTCAGCGACGTTGCAGAGGCATCAGACTTTGCCACTGATTCATCACAGCCGATTCGCGGCTCATGACGTGTCCCGTCAGAAAGCGTTATAAGCGTTTAAAGTTTTTCGTAATACTGTGCTGTAAACACATCTGCGTAACGAAACCTAATAGAGGAATGAAAAAGTATTCTTAATGGTTGCCGGCCGTTAAGGAATGAACGGCCGCCGGACGTTAAGGAACCACGTGAGCTTCAAAATATTTATTCAACTCTTAAGAGAAATGACAAACAACGTAAAACATAATATATTAATTTTAAGCACATAAAACATTATTTTAACTCATTTTCTCATGTCTCATTATAATAAATATTAATATTGAATGAATAGTTACTGTTATTACTAGTTACGTATTAAACAATCGAATCGAAATGTCTCGCGAAGACTAATATTAAAGTTGGTCTTGGACTCGCGTCTGAATCGATATAGAAGGGGGCGTTGCATTCCTACGTAAGCAAAGGCAAGACCATTTTTTATTAATATTATTTTTCTTATAAGATGATGGTATTACGAAAAGTATTGAACGACACGGCCGATAACACATACAACAGACTTGGTTGGTGTCTACCGGCCTAATGACGCTTAATACTATTTTGCTTTGTGAGCAGGTGCATTTCTATACTCCATTCGCTGAAGCATGCGCGGCGCGCGGAGCTGTAAAGCGTTTACAGCCTTTTAACGCCCGCCACGGCGCCCAGAGCGCGCGCGCCTCCCAGGGCGATTATGAAACGCCGGGACACACACAATAACACTCAAAGAAACGCCACTGTTTACTACATTTGTGAAAGATGCGACAGAACTGGCTGGTAGCGAAGATATAAAAAATAATGAACGAAATGAGGTGGCGCGTTGGCAAAGGATGTACATATTTCCTATGTCAGGGAAGATTGATTGATTTTTTCGTGTTTCCGGGCGCGTCAACTGCTTCGGTCATTGGTCCCGTTAGTGTAGTGCATGTTTTTCTCGGGAGATGGCGGTGATCTTCCCCCGCTGGATGGTGAGATCCGGCGCCGACCTACCGCCGGCTAACAGGGTTTCCCCCTAACCAGGACTCTCCCACCAATGGGGCACCGCACCAGTCGGGACAAGCTCTAAGCTCCCGACCGGTCTGCCGGAATATATGGTAGTGTAGTGCATGTTAGTGTAAATGTGTGTGTAAGGGGAGAGGAAGGGACAAGGAAGAGGAAGGACAGATCGCGCGCGGTCCGTGGCCCGTTTGGTAGGGTACTGCTCCGGCATTCGCCTGGTGTTGATCGGAGAAACCACGGAAAACTACCGATCAGAGCAGCCGGCCACTAGAATTCTCCTCCAGACAGCGACTGAATTCGACCAAGCTGAAAAGCTAGTGTCGAAAATCCTGCCGCCGTCAGGACTCGAATCTAGGACCTCCCGGTCAGAGGCGCTGCAGTGACATCAGTTGATGCACTGAGCTACCGCTACCGGTGTGTCACGGAAGAGCAGAACTCCGTAAAAACTTGTGTGTTGATTAAACCTTCCTTGATTCATTAAAATGACACGACCAATGAAATTATACTATCACCAGCAGTGGTGGTTTCACGGAAGGGAACCCCCTCCCACACACACACACACACCCTGCAAACTCTTAAAAAGTAATGACTTTTATACGTCAAAACATATTATTTAAACTATTCAACCATATTCGTGATATTTTAAAATGTTAAATAAATGTATACTAAAATGTCATAAATACAACCAAAAGAAAATTCCAACATGTAATGTTTTCTAAATCTTAAATTGTTCACTCTGGTAGACATATTAGCATCTCAGTAGTAACTGATTGATCAGTGATTTCGGGCGCGTCAACCGCTACGGCCATTAATCCCTTAAGTGTATTACTAGTTTTTTATCGTGGCTCCGCAACACCTTTTGCGTACGCATTAACTGGTGTTTGAACTTGAGCAGACGACTACACAGCGAAACACTGTAGTTACGTCATATTATTCCAGGACCCCGTTGCTTCACCTCGTGTCCCACGTGCCGGCCACACGCGAGCAGTCACTCAAAATAGCGGCGCCAACGAAAGGGGAAGGTGCCTGGCGCCGCGCCCGTGACCTCTCCGGAATTCTACCTTCACCTGCAGCCCCTAGATATAGAGTAGCGCATTCCTTTGCGTCGCCGATTCCGCCATTTTATACCCAGTTGAACTGTACGGCATTGTTGGTGAGTTAGAAGCCACCGATTTACCAAAAATCAATGATATATTGGAGATTCTCTAAGTAGGAACCGCTTTGTTCGGTCGGGAATGGAACGGAATGAACAATGGATGAATCGGTCGGAACAAATGGACGTCATGCAGGACGACGACATTGCATGAGATAGTGATGAAGATATTTGCAAAAGAACACATGCACTGACAAAATGAGTGCCTGGACGTAACTTGCAGTGATATTGTCAGCAGTGTTCAAGCGATAGTCGTCAACGTGGTCCCTTCTAGTAGTAATCTCTCTGTAATATTCTTGACACTCTCTATAATGCTATAATGTAATAGCTATCATTTCTCCTAAACTTCTGAATGCTACTATCCGGTGAGAGGATTTTAAATGGCGGTGGGGCAGTCGGGTGGCGCTTCTCTAGATCAGGGTTGTCCAACTGGCGGCTCGCAGGCCGCATACGGCCCGCGGTGCCATTTTTTGTGACCCGCGAAACGTCATTAGTCAAAAGTGGAAGTCTCATTCATACACGTCGGGCGAGAACATTGCGTGCACAGCTCATGCGCCCTATGGGGATCAACACCTCCTAAACGTAAAAATAGATAAGTTTGGATTTAAGAATTTTCTTCTAATACATTCAGAAATTCAAAATCATCCCAATGTAGTTCCTTGCGTTATGCATGATACGGCCTGATATCACGCATGGTTCCATTCTCTCACGGCCCTCTTTTCCGAGCAGCCGGGCAAAAAATCTCGGCCGAGATTAACAATACGTCGAAGTCAGATGTGGATCGCCCGAGTATTGAAACGCAACCGTATGCCCCGCAACAAATTGAAGGTTGGTCCATGGGGCCTTGCAAGTTGGACATCCCTACTATAGATCTAGGGTCTTTACCTTCACCCTCGATGCAGCGCCCTCCATCACTGGGGAATGTGTTTTGCATCCGAAGTCTCTTTGTCTTGTACTTGCTCTGCCCATAGGGTTAGATTTTGTAACATGAGAGACGAAATACGGTTTGATAAAGATTCTGAAAAGAATCGAAAATGTTGTTAATTTAGAAAGAACGGCTCTGTTCAAATTACGTGGTGTCAATCAACTCGATCAAAACTGTTGAATTTAAATTCGAATTACTTGATTATCCATTCAGTATACTATAAAATGTTCCCGTCATATTATTCATGCCGTTTCGAACAACGCATCTTTGCCACTGTGTGATTTAATTTCTTGCTTTTTTAAAAGAAAGTTTTAGAATTATTTTCAAGGTGCTACATCGTATACACTGCAATTTCTCAGAAACATTACAGGATCTTTATTCCATTTCTTAAAGGGTTCAATTACAATTACTCTGATTTTTAGATATCATTTTCAAGTGTTTTATTTCAACTTCTTAAATTCTAGGTTGAAACTCTAATTACCACGAGCAGGAAGATCGAGTGAACTAATATGTGCATTAATTTCCCGTGATTTCACCTATTGCACCTAAAATAATAAAACATATCTCATTATATCTATGAATAAAGTGAGTAAATCAATAAAATACGAAATATAAAAAATGCTGCAGGTGGCGCAGAGACCTTTCCTGTTCATTGAAGCGCTAAACTACACCAACATGAGAGTGGAAATAGCTGACGCTTACCTGCATAATGCGAAATTAAGAACAGCAGTTACGAAGATCTAGGTTTATAGCCAGTTGTGGCGAAACATAAAATCCCATATGTGACTGATGGCATTTTTATTTTTCATTAATTATAAGACTATTTTTGCAGATATGGCGCCAACATTCTGCGTAGCCTTAGTGCATGTTCCAATGCAATTGATGGCGTCCATATCTCTTTTTTTTTTATTGCGCTTAACCGGTTGATCCATAACACCGTACAATTATTCTATGGCCATCCCCTAATGCATCATTATTGCTTAGGAATGAAGAAATACACGTACCACTTCACCATTAAAATTTAAGTTCAAATGATCGTTTACTCAAACTGGGGAAAATTGAAGATTCCTAGACGCAAATGCAGCAAAGAAAGTATACGAGCACATGTGTCAACATATCACATTTCTCCATCCCATTTCATCCTCACATCTCCATTAACGATCGTTACCTCACACTCATGCTGCCAGAGCCATTTCGTTCAAAGCAGAGTCAATCACTTAAACGATCACAGCCGATCGATGATGGTGCGGTCATTTCGCACAGCCTCGCTACGCTGCTTGCAGCGGGCGCAGTCGGCCTTCGCTCCGCCGCGTCATTGCGTCGGTAGGGCTGGGGGACCGTGAGGCCGGAGAGATTGTGGAGCCGGACAGGTCGGCGGGTGGAAGGGGGCGGGTTGCGAAGGGCGGGGGGGGGAGCATGTCAGGCGACGAAGGGGGGGAGGGGGTAGCGGGGCGGGCGGAGGACGTGGCGGGGGTGGCGTGGGAGCGGGGCGGTGACGGGGTGGGCGGGGGGACGAGCTATAGAACCGGGGGGCCACGGGCCAGCGTGGGGGGCGAGGGGCCGGGGAGCGGGTTAGTCGGGGGGTCGGGAAGGTCGGGAGGCGGGTCGCGAGACCGAGCGGGGGCCGGGCTTCGAGGTTCGATCGGGCGCCGGTAAGTGAGCCGGGGGGGGCGAATGGCCGGAGTGGGTAGGAGGGGGACGAGGGGCCGGGGAGCCGCTGAAGCCGGGCGGGGGGCGAGGGGCCAGGGGGAGGAGCAGAGGCCGGGTTTGACGTTCGGGCGGGTCGGGGGCCGGGAAGGTCGGGATGTCAGGAAGCCGGGGGCTGCGGTTCGAGGTTTGGGGGCAGAGGGGACGAGGGGCCGGAGCAGGAGCAGGGGCAGGGGCGGCGGCGGGAGCGAGCGCACTTCCGCCGTATTCACGGCTCCCGCCCCCGCCTCTGCCGCCGCCGCGCTCTGCCACGGGCTACAATGGCCGGCTTCCGGCGCGCGACGCCGCTGAGCTGCCCGCCGTGCTGCGCCGCGCCGGCAGGCCTCCCGCATCCAACGAAGCCTGGGGACTTCACGTATCCGGGCCACGGCATAAGACTCCCACACACAGTCGCGGAACATTCGCAGCGTGTGCGGCGCGGAAAATTCCGCGCTAGACGCTGTGGCGGAATTCGCGGGATCGTTCACACCGGAGCGTCAATTAAGAGTCAGTGTTTGGTGACGGTTTTCATCTGATAAGAAGAGGCGCCCGCTTCTATTCATGCAGGGGGATAGAAATGCGGAGTTAGTTGTAGTACGTTTTCTGAGAACATGAAAATTCTCTTCTTTATTTACCATTTTCCCTCAAATAGTTAATATCTCTTCAGAAAACGAGGAAAAGTGGTCCATGATTTTGACCTAGAAAGGAAAAAATATGGAGAATTTCACACCTTGATCCCACATTGAGAAACGCTTTTAGTTTACTAGAATGACCAGTGACTGTTTTGAAAGAAAATCTGTCACAACAATCATGAAGCTATCTCACCTGAAGAACAACTCGTTATTGCACTCTCTCATTGAAGCTTTTCATTAGTAAATTGTACAAAATTTTTAAGAACAAACAATGTAAAAAGTCGAAGTTTAATGTCATTTAAAATTAATTAAATTACAGAACACAATTAGAAGTATTTTTTCTGATCGTTCAGTCGGGTCATTTTCGCTGATGAGCTGAAAATATTCGAAATCTGACGAGTTTCCTTGGTTTCCTCAGCTCGAGCGGCAGCAGAAAAGATGCGTCCGACCGCGAAACAAAATCCGCCGCGGATTAAACTCTGCCAATTCGCTGTCGCGACGCTCGCCTGCCGCGCTGGTCTTAATAACGTGCTCATAAGCCAACACGTGACGCGAAATGTCTGCTCCGGACATTCTGTTTAGGCTGCGGATCTTCCGTGCCGGTCTGTGGGAGCCTTTAATTTAGAAATGGGGTTCCGAACGAAGTCAGCAACGCCCCCCCCCCCCCGGGGGTCAATGGTGGCTAAGGAGTCCATTGGGGTCAATAGCCGAATATGAATCGGCGACTGATTAAGATTCCATCGATTACAAATATATTAATGAACTTGATAACTGTTTTCTGACAAACAACAAAACTTATAATAATATTACATCACACATATGCTCCACTTCCTTCGTATACGACTTCCATCTTTAGGAGTTAGGATGTTTAAAAAACTCAAGAAATTATTACTACGTATTTATTCACAATACTGTACCGCGAAAGAAAATTCTCGTCGAATAGGCACTGGAGAAATGTTATGTCTAGTTCTTAAAAAAACACTCAGCATTTTGTAAGCATTGCACTACAAAGAAGATTAGGAAGCCAGTTACTTAAAAACAGAAGCGTTTTCGAATATAATCATAATCAACATAAGCTGAATAAAAATAAGTATTGTAGGTTTCACTTTGAGAAGTCAACAAATTCGTCCTTTCGACAATTGTGAACATAACGAGGGCTTTCCCATTTGAAATATTTGGTAAGATCTGAAAGAAATTAATATTCTTCAGGCTGAACAAGCTTCTAATTCAACGTAATTCACAAGTTCTTTCAACTTTAAAATTCTTTCATATTTTCTTATAATATATATTGCTGTAAATTTTTACGTTGAGTTTCCGTAATATTTTTTTAATATCACTAAAAATTACACATACGACGAGAATGTTCTCTAAGGTCCTGATAGAAGAATCTGTTATATGCTTCAACCTAAGAAACCATTACAGTGTTTCAACTTCCATACAAATCACATTATCAACGCACAGGGTCTAAGAACACAAATTGTCGCTAGATAGTGCTAGAAACGAACTTTCTTTTTTAAATCCTACATTCAATACATAAAAGATGCAACGTTTTCCGAAAATGTCCTCAAAAAAACCGGAAGGACAATTCTATTTCCTTGTAAGGACACATAACACCGCATTATACAAATGGATTACTTAAGATCAAGCTCGCCATCTTTAAAGATATATTTACTAAACTTTGTCATGTAATACTATTCTGAGAGAAGAGAAAAAGTCAGATAAGATCAACGGCAGGAGAAAAGCACATTGCGCCAACAAGACGCAAGATCACTTGGTAACAAAAATGCAGACCGCACTAGCGCGTATTGTGCGTCAGGCAGAAAGTGAATGCCGGCGAGGATCCCCGGCGAGACACGCAATCCGGGGCCGTCGGACAAAAAGGCAGAAAGCGTCTGCGTCGGCGCGCGGTCCCGGAGATTGAGACGCAGAATCCGGCACGCAACAGCTGAGAACCTCGTGCCGCGCCGCGCCACGCCGCCGAGTGCGTTTCCCAGCGAGTTTTTCCGCCCGCGGCGCCGCGCCGCGCTACTCCGCCAGCTCCCACGTTCGCAGCGACCTACGCGCGTACCAGCCAGGGGGGTAGGGGGAGGCAGAGCGGGGCGGGGCGGAGTGTGGCGGGACGGAATGGGACGGGACGAGGCGGGGAAGGGCGGGCGAGACGAGGCAGGACAGGTAAGCACGTCGGAACGGGGTAGGGGGGAGCAGGGCAAGATGAGACAGGGGGCGTGGCAGGACGGGACGGGACAGGTCGGGACGTGGCGTGGCGTGGCGTGGCGTGGCGTAACGTCACGAGGCGGGACGGGACGGGGCGGGGGTGACGGGGCGGGGACGGGACGGACGAGGCGGGTCGAGACGGGGCGGACGGAGTAGGACGGAGCGGGACGGGGCGGGACGGGACGGGGCGGGGCGGGGCGGGGCGGTGGCGGGACGGGGCGAGACGGGGTGGGGCGGGGCGGGGCGGGGCGGGGCGGGAAGGGGAGGAAAGGGGAGGGACGGGACGCGACGGGACGGGACGGGACAGAACGGGGCGGGGGCGAATTAAGGCAGTGAGTGGCTCCCGGAAACAGAGCGTCGAGCAGGAGCTGAACCGTAAACAAAAAGGTTAGCTAAACAATTGAGAGCAGGGAATGAGAAAATAAAAAGCACGTTTTCTACAACGAAGATATTCCCATGCTGCCGATCCAACTGTGAAGTAATAATGAAGAGTGCGATGCATTCCGAAATTTGAGGAAAACACAGTGTGATGATGAAATCATAACTGTGTAAACAAATCTGATTCTCAGCAGACGATCTCGCAGTCTCGGTACCTCATTCATGTTTACTACTACGAATTGCCTTGCTACGTTATGCCAAAACAATACAGCAAATTCTTCCTGTTTATCTGCTACATTTATGTGAAATAATAGAAGAAATTTATATCGATAAACATGCGGATGGCACTCGGACAAAAACTTAACACGGAGAGAAGTTGATAATTTATTTATTTTTATATTTTTATAAAATACCATGATTGAAAATCAGAGCATTCCGTTTGTAAAGAATCGAACTCAAGAGAATACATCTCTAATTACATTATAAAAACGTACGGGCGATGGCGTAACGGAATACAAATAGATAGATAGATAGATAGATAGATAGATAGATAGATAGATAGATAGATAGATAGATAGATAGATAGATAGATAGATAAATAGATATTAATTAAAGTTCGCTTTGAGCTAATGCTCGATGGCAAACATGATTACAGTTAGATTTACAATTACAAAACTATTACGAATATTTAGAAATACAACTACAATTACAATTAGAATTACAGATTGATATCGTAGCTAATTAATTTGTATTTATCTCTTAATTGACTTCTAGCTTGTCTAACGCTTCACTTCATTTCACTACACAATCAGAAGTTCATCAGAGTAAGGTGGGCAAGAGGTGAAAGGCCCCACGTGCGTCGCCGCCGTGTTCCTTCCTGCAGGGCGCACGCGCGGCGGGCGGCCTCCGCTGGCGAAAGGCGAAATGGCCAAGGCGCGGGAACGCGCAGGCGCCGTCATTTCCATACAATCCCGCGCGGCCCCAGCAGCATCCAATGCAGAGGGGTAAGGCCACTTGCCACGAAACAACAAGCATTTGCGGAACAAACGTCTTGACATCGCCATTTAACATTATTTATCATAATTATCATTGTTATCGTCAACAAAACTCCAACGTACGATTTGCAGTAAACATTCCTCGGTATTATAGAATTTTCATATTCTGGTGCACTGAAACGAAAGTAATTCATGTTGTTCCTTGATTACTTACTCTATATTATTATAATTATTATTATTATTATTATTATTATTATTATTATTATTATTATTATTATTATTATTATTATTATTATTTCACTTTTTAAAATTTGTATTAGCACTAGAGCTTTTCCAGCACTTAAATAAGCTCTAGGAAATGTATTTATTGTTTGATTACAACCAAGTGAACAATTAAATTATTTCTGTAAATAATGGTTAGTTGGAAATAATTTTCTATGACATCATTATACCATCACAAACCACATGTAGACGTCGAAACCCCCAAGTTATAGGCCTACGTCTTCAAAGAGTGGATTTCCGGATCCTGGATGGTGTGTAGTTCAAGGAGTGGCAACGGAAGATGGTGCTAAAAGTAATATAAGTCAAATATGTCTTCATTGGTGATGGAGGAAGCCTGCGACACATAGAAATTTCGATCTAGGATAGTCCAACGATTCATACGAATACAAGGGAGGCTTCCTTAAATTCACACTCTACTTCCCAGTTACTTTTCACGGCATTAATTAAAGCTTTAAAACAATATGCATTACAGGAGCTTAGGAAGATATTTATCTGGAATGTTCTGTGTTTACAGAATCTGGTAAATACGGATAATTAGCTCTACAAACACTAAGTGTGTGAAAGAAAAAAAAACGAGAAATAATCATTTTCGTTATCCGCTATTTCTTATTAACTTAACTCATTTCTGAAGTCATGTACGTAGTTAATCGACCTACGGCGTTCAAATGCGAATATCGACATAAGAATCTATTAAGCAAATACCTGTAATGGAATTGATGGGACCAATAACTCAGACTTTGTATGCAGACTTGTAAATACCGATGGAATTACTATTATTGTTGTTATATTTATTACATGCATGAACAATTTCGAACAGATCAAGAGATATAATCCTCGCTGTATATAATAATAATAATAATAACAATAATAATAATAATAATAATAATAATAATAATAATAATAATAATAATAATAATAATAATAATAATAATTTGTTGTTTCAGAAAAAATACAACCAGCAATTGCAATTATAGGTCGCTCGTATAACATAAATCATTGTAAAGAATAGCGAAAAATTGCAAAACTCTTAGAAAAGGGAAAAATATAGTAGAACCATAATTCGACTATTATGTACCACTGCAGTGCACAGATTTAGCTGACAGCACAAGCCACCGCTACAGGATATCCGCGTTATCACGTCTGCAGCTGCGCCCTAACAAGAGCAGCTGTGATATGAGTCAGTCGTAAATCGTTAAACCCGAACTGCGCGAGATGCAGCCAACATGCTGCCAAATCACAGAATTCTGCGGATTTCCATCACGTAATTCTGACTGTATAATATAGCCAGCCTAGGATAATGACGTCGGAATTTATCCGTTCGACATTGTTCTCAATACAGAAGTCTGAATGAAAATAAGTGCCAACACACCGGCTATCTAGAAATGATACGATCTACTGGCTGTATGCAACGTTTAATATTATTGTTTCAAAATAAGTTCTGAAAAATCAATGTAGAATGGGACGAAAATGAGTTACTGACCGATAACGAAAGAATTTATCACAAATTATGGCAACGTCAATTGTATTTCCATTCGTAATCCTACATTAGCAGTCACGTCACAACAAGAATGAAGAACACAGCGCATAAGAATTCGCTAAAAGGACGTTTATCACAGTGCAATTTTTATAACGGAATCTATTCGTGGAATCCTGCGAATTGAAGACAAAAGAGAGTTTGTGCACACAGGAACGTTGAGCAATCGAAAACACTATCGATCTTCGCGCATGCGAAGTAGAGATGGGCTTAACAGCTTTTCTTCGATAACTGTTATCACAATAACAGTTGACTCGTAATAGCTGTTATTAATAACAGCTTATTGTAGTGTGTAAATAAAATATAAAAATATTGTGTTACATGGTGTGTAATAATGACGAATTATGTATTAATGAATCTATAATTTGAACACTAGCTAATCACGATTGAGTAGCAGCAGTGAAGCTGTTATCGCACAAAATCGTAGCCACAAAAGCCTGTAAAAAATTCGGATTTGGCTGAGTAGATTGCAGTTCTATGAATTTCAACCGATAACAACCAATAGCAGAATAAACGAAATAACTGTTATTTTTAGAAACAATTACAAAACGTTAACAGTTAATGAATAACAGTTTAGCTGTTAAGGGCAAATCCCTAAAGCGAAGTTCAAGTTTCGCCATCACTTTCATGCATCTGCGCATGCGCAGAAGATCAATATTGCATTCCATTGCTGCACGCTACGATGCACACAAACTCTCTATTAAAATAGATTTGTACAATCTTAACACCTGATCCAACAGCGGGGAAACACGCGTTTTACTACCTGCCAACAACACTGTGCTCTGATCCAAACGTGCCATTGTTTCTAAAGCGGTTCCGAGAAGCGCGGCGCGAACCGCCTTGAAAGGACGCCGCCCGCCGTCGGTGATAAGGCGAGCGCATGACAAGGCCAGCGGTGGTGATAAAAGGACCTGGCCTTTGTTCGCGACGGAACTTCGGAGTGGTGGCAGCGTACACTCCTCCACGACCAACTGCGTTTGTGTACGTGCCGAGCGGCGTGTCCGACGGTGATTTGCAAGAATCTTATTTTATTCATAAATATACCGTCTTCTATTATAGAGTGAATCAACTTCTTATTTTCAAAATAAACTGATTACCAAGAACTCGTTGATTAACACTATGTTCTTCCAGTAGTTACTTGCAACATCGAAATTGCACACTTTTTTTCTTTCTTTTTTTTTTTTTTTTTTTTTTGAGAAACAGAACAGAGATAAATGATAATTGTTGTGAAGGAAGAACGAAGCCTGAAGAAAACGTGGTACGTTCTGTTAACTACCAACCATCACTCGGGCACATACTACGATGAACCCAGCAGAGAAAATTCGTCCCGTTTTTACGTACCATGGCACTGACCAGATAGCAGTTTTCTATTGTCTCCTCGTAAATGACTACTTTGATTACATTTCCCCACGTCAGAAATGTCGTAACAGTTTCGGAGTCTTGTTTACCTCAAGCTAGAGTTTTTGCGATTATCTTCCCAGATAGGAATGGAAACGTCTTTTACACTTTTGGTGATTTTTAGTCGTGAGTACATGCAATGAGATATACATCTTAATTTTTTTTTTAATTGAGTGCAATGGTACAATTACAAAATAGATATATTTAAAATTTATTTGTTTTGTAACGATACCAGGACAGCAGGTGTTAGAATAAAACACTGCCTTTGGTCGGGAAATAAACCACACAAGAAAAACGTTCCTCTTGAAAATGACATTGTTTTAGATAGGCCACAGTTTTCTTGTGCTCAAACGATGGCTTAGTATGCTAGAAGCACTCCAAACGGCTAATAAAATTCGGGCAGGTGGGCATGCAGGCAGGTGGGTGGGGACAGGCGCCGAAGCGGGTGAGCGTGGGCGGACGGGCGTGGGTGGGCGGGTAGGGGTTGGCATGGGCGGGCGTGGGAGGCACGGGCGGGCACGGGGCGGGCGGGGGCGGGGGCGGGCACGGATGGGTGGTGTTGGGCGGCTGGGTGAGGTGGGTGGGTGGGCGGGCGGGCAGCGCGTGTGGTGGTGATGTGGCGCGTAAGGGTGGTGGGTAAGTGCGTGGATGGGTGGGTTTGTGGGCGGGCGGGCGCGGGAGACCGACGACGAAGAGAGGCGCACTGAGGAATGGCCCAACCCTTCCTCAACATCACCTCCAACGCCCCAAGCGGCGAAATTTAGGCGACAGGCTTAACAGAGATCGCAGCTACTCCAACGTTGTGTTGCGTTCTTTCACTGTACTATTCTGCGCAAACCTTGAATTGTTTCAAAAAATGTACGTTTTAATTTATAAACGATTTTTTTAGATCGTCCTTATTAGATGTGCAAAGGAATCTTTATATTCAATATATTTAAGAATTAAAAGCAGGCGCTTCAGATGTCAGCTATATTTGCACATGTCGTAATGGAGAAATCATACCCACTTCATAAGATGTTAAAACACGAACAAAAGCTTTAGTGGTTTACAAATCATTAATCTGTTACGAATTTTTTTGACGGGTTCACTCTTTCTTGAAAACGTAAGTGAAAAATTAAGACGTTCAGGCTTCTGAGAATGTTTACTAATGGATCTTAGTATTCGCTTTCTCAAATCATCGGTTTACCTCCAGGTTTCGCCAACATGGTCAACTGCAATTTTAAAGAGTGTGCCTCACAATTGCAAGACTTGAAAAATTAATTAACTCACAATAATGTGACGCCTTCAAGTTTTCCCAGCGACGTGATTTATTTCCGGTTCCCCAACCTCACAATCACGGATAATTATTTCCAGTTTAAATTGGAATAAAAGCGAGTTTCAACGTTTATCATCTCCCTTTTCGCACATCCGCTCCAACGTTAACACTGAGGCAGGGGAGTCCTTATAAGCGGTGCGTCGCGAAGACTGGAGGTCTGTTTCGGCCAGGGTCGCCCCCGCCGCCAGGTGGCAATTGGTGCGGCTCATTCATTAGACGCACGCATGACTCACGGCAGGCGGGCGTGCGCAGCGGGAGACCTTGCGTACTAATGCACGGGCGCGCGCCGCATAGCACAGCGCAGGCCCCTGTCTGACCATCACGAGAGTGCTGAAGGTGACAATCCGTGGGACGCGCACGTCACAAGGATTGATGCAGAAAAAAATAACGAAGTGGACGAAAATTATGATGACGCAGGTACGGTGCGGCTACGAAGGCGAAGGGTGTGGCATCGGTGGAGTGAGTGGCAACACTGGTGTGGGTTATGTTCCGTTGGTTGCTTGTTTAGTGATTCCGGACGCGTCAACTGCTTGATCATTAGTCCCGTAAGCGTAGTGCACGTTTTCCCCCAGGGATATCGCGGTGATCTTCCTTCGCTGGATGGCGAGATCCGGCGCCGACCTACCGTCAGTTATGCTCCGTGCGCAATAATATTTCCTTCATTCGTTCTATAAATGTGGTGCACTTTTTATCCGGGGAGGAGGCGGTGGCCTCCCACGTGGTACGTGGTTCATTATTAAGAGTAGTACTCGAGCATTTGTTTGGTATTGAGCGGAGAATCCAACGGAAACGCATCATGAAAGCAGATCAAAGCAGCCGACTGCTAGAATTCTCCTCCAGGTATTCAACCACTCAGTTTCGAAGTTGGTTCTGAAAAGCCCCACAGTCACGACTCAAACCTTAGGATCACCCCACTCAATGACGCTGCAGAGGCAACGAAGTTGCTGCTAAGTTATTTCATTCGGTTGGCAAACGTGGAGGAAGTGGTAGCAGTGGAGGAAATAGAGGTGGAAAACGTAGCATTGACAATGGTGGAAGAAGCAGAGAAGGAGGGCGTTACAGAGGAGAAAGATAATTGTGAAATATAGAGGGCGGGGAGGTGCGGAGGTTTGATTGGTTAGCTTACGGACGCGTCAACTGCTAGGCTTATTAGTCCCGTATGTGTAGTGCATGCTTTTATTGCGGGAAGTGGTGGTGATCTTCCCTGCTTGATGGCGAGATCCGGCGGGATATCTACCCGTGGGCTTGCGCATTTTTGTCCCCAACTAGGTATCTCCCACCTACGGGGCATGCTCTAAGCTCCCGATCGGTCACCCGGCATGAGTGGTAGTGTAGTGCATGTGAATGTAAGTACGTGTAAGTAAGAGGTGAGGATAGGTTAAGGAAGGAGAAGGAAAAATCGCGCACGGTCGATTTGTTAGGGTACTGGTCCGGCGTTCACCTGATATTGATCAGAGAAACCACGGAAAACTACCGCCGGCCGCTAGAATTCTCCTCCAGTCAGTGGTGGAATTCGACATAGATATGTAGCAAGTGTCCACAATCCTACCACCGTCGGGAGTGGAACCCTAGGACCTCCCAGTCAGAGGCACTCCAGCGACGTGAATCGATGCCCTGAGCCACCTGAGCCGAAGTGGGTGGGTGGGAGGGAGGGCGGAGGAAGAGGCAGCGCCTGCGTGACATCCGACCGGGTGCCGGGACAGCCCGCTGGCGGCCCCGCCCCTCCTGCCAGGTGCATACGCGATGTGGCTGACGTCACGTGCGCATTCTTACCCTGACCTCCCGCGCCATTCGCAGAACGCTGCGTTCGGAATCCAAAGAGAATTCTCCAATCGTCTCTTTCTCGAAACCTACGACACGATGTGATTTGAATGTAAAATACGCAATTAACGCTTTGAATAGAACAGACGTCGTCGTTCTCGTTTCTACTTACTTCGTCGTTCCGTTTTGCTTACTTTCGTACGCGAACGAAAAAGATTGTGAAATACAATAGGTTTAATATTGTTGCTATTCCAGTACTCATGTATGGAGATGAAATAAGAGTAATGTCAAAGAAGGACAAATCCAGAATCCAGGTGGCAGAAATGAAGTTCATGAGGAGCTCTCTTGGTTATACAATTTTAGATTTAAAAAAAAAAAGAAACACAGATAGAAGACAGGAATTGAAGGTTAAAGTATTGCTGGATAATCTGAGACGAAATAGACCAAGATGGTGCGAACATTTGGAACGAATGCCGAACACGAGACTATCGGAAATTGCAAGGAATTATAGAGCAGTGGGAAGAAGAGATATTGGAAGACCAAAGGAAGATGGGCACCGGAAGAGGTTGATTGGAGCCTAATGCTTGGAGTGAAGAAGAAGAAGAAGAAGAAGAAGAAGAAGAAGAAGAAGAAGAAGAAGACAAAAGTTTAACTGCTGCTCAATTAAAAATAAGAACGTTAAGTAAAATTACAAAGGCGATATACGCAGAATTTTAATGAAAACTAACCTTTAATGCACGTTTAACGGAATGAAGACTTTCAAATATATGTATTGGAATAGGTAAAATTCCAAATAATTTTTGCACTTTTATTTTTGATTCACTGTGGAAGCATTTCGACCCAAGTTACATACAACCAAGGTCGGTTTCTGTTTCGGTCACAGATTTACACAACCATCACTTTTATTCTTTGTATTTATTTTCAAATATCTGCGCGCAATATTTTAAATGGTTAGAAATTATAATTTCTCCAATACTATATTCATTGTTTAAAGAACGATGCATTTAAAGTTTCCTGCTCTTCCGTTCCCGGTGGTGATGTTTGCATTCGTGTCTGCAATCAAAGCGGTTTGTTTCAATATCGCCTTCATTTTTCGTGCGCGCCCATCTTCTCAGCTTGTTTGGCGTCTTGAGACGCTGTGTACTACTTCACAAACGGTATTTCCAGTGCGCCTCACAACTTCGTTTTGGCCAGTGCGAAGACCGTTTATGTAGAATTATTTTGCTGTTGTTGCTTCTGATTCTGTCGTGTTTACATTTACTAATATCACGCAAGAATAAATAAATAAATAGAGATTTAATTAATTTATGATTATCTATGAGCGAATGTGCTCGCAAAAATCTTTCAACTAACAGTTTTTATGCTTTTTTCTAATATCCCTAAAGTCACCGTAAGAGTAATAATCCTTTCCATCATCATTACTGATATTATATGTATACGTGACGAGAGCTCAATCCACGAGAGGCGGTTGGTGGTCCTATTTTTTTTTTTTTTTTTTTTTTGGTCATAACATGCTGTCACATAATATAACTTTAACACGGCCACTATTGCTTTTAACAGCCAAGCTACAAGCCTCGCCTGGTTCACAAGGGGTTCTCTATCGCTAATGTAAAAAGAACATGAAAATGCTAAAGAAGTGAAAAGCGGGGCAGTATTCGCTGGTTTCGACACACGAACAATTTAAAGCGCGGAAAAAGAAGGGGTGCAAGAAAAGGAAGCAGAGGAAACTGAAGAAAATAGAAGGGGAAAAACACGAAGGAAGAGAAAACAGGGGGCAAAGATACAAGAGATGAGAATAAAAGACAGATAGGGAGAAAACTAAAACAGAGGAGATACGAGTGGCAGGGAATGAGAGTGAGATGGGATGAGCGTGAGAGGAGATGAGAGTGGGAGGAGGTGAGAGTGAGAGGGATTCGTGAGAGGGTATGTGAGTGAGAGGGAATGTGAGTGAGAGGGATGAGAGTGAAATGGATGAGAGTGAGAGGGATGAGAGTGAGATGGATGAGAGTGAGATGGATGAGAGTGAGAGGGATGAGAGTGAGATGGATGAGAGTGAGAGGGATGAGAGTGAGAGGGGATGGAGAGAAAGGGGTAAAAAAGCATCTGTGAGAGGTGGGGTTGCGTGCGAATGAAGCACAGCGAGGCGAGGCGTCCTCCGTCCCCGAGTGAAAGAGATGCAGCTGCTTACGCAGTGGGCAGCAAAAAGCGCGTGGAGCCGCCGCATGCCAACGCGACGCGGCGCTCCCGGGCTGAAATCCGACGCCGCGGCGTTGCCTGCTCCCACGCCCCGCCCTGCGCGTTTCCGGGTGGTCGCTGTCACCGGAAGGGCGCGCATTTATTTATTTGGCAAAGGGTGCGATCTCTCGAGACCACAGACCACAGCGTTTGGGCCTCAGGCATCGTATAGCATGAACGTCGCTCTGTCCCGGTTATTTTCTTGAAGGCAATGGCAACGGGCTAGGGGAAATGTAAAATGTGAGAGCGGAAGAGATTACTTAGCAAAGAAAACGTTAATTAGAGACACTTTTTTAAACACAGATCTTGTCTTTTTTTAATGAAACTCGTTTTTATAATATTCTCGTTCTTTGACACTTAATGTTTCGTAAACCTCCTCTTAATACTCTCCTGTTAAATGCAGTTGCTTCCGGTTTGGATGATTTGAGTTTTTCAATAACTCACTATTTCCCCTCTTTTCTCATTATTTTTCACAATTTTTTCACTATTATTCTCACTATTTTCAACTTACTATGCACAGTGCCTCTGAGAAGTGACATATATGTGCTGCCTATTAGTGTAGTGCATTTGTGTGTGAGTGTAAGGAATTAAGATAGAACAAGGAAGGGGAAGGAAAGATCGCGCCCGTCTGTTAGAGTACTGCTTCAGCATTCGCCTGGTGTCGATCGGAGAAACCAGCGAAATTACAGATCAGAGCAGCCGGTCGCTAGGATTCTCTTCCCGACAGCGACTGACCTAGATATATAAATAGTGTCAAAAATACTACCACCGTCTGGACTAGAACCCTAGGACCTCCCGATCAGATGCACTGTGGTAACATCACTGAACCGCCTCTGCCAGTGGTATTCCCTGCGCGAAGGGCACGTTCAAAATTAAGTAAAAAATTCTCAGGTCCACCTGAAGGACCTGCATGTCTCTGCCTCTTCCGCTTGCCTTTGGCCAGCCCTGGCGGGGGTGGGGGCGGGGCGGCTTCCCGGAGCGTGGGCGGGCGCCGGGGCGATAGCCATCTCATCGGCACGCGCGGCACGCGTGAATGCGTGCGCGCCTCCAGCGCCACCCCCACCCCCACTCCCACTCGCCCACCGGAAGCACGGCCCGCGAGGCGGCCACTCCGACTGCCGGAGAACGCGGAGCCGCGCGGCGCCTATCTTATCGCAGCTCCCAGCCGCCTTATCTTGGACCCGGTCGCGAAGTCGAATTCGTGCGAAATGTTTACGGTTTCCAGTTCCTCCACTCTTATCCGCCACTCGATAAGCACGGAATTATGCCTACATTGGAGAGAATAATACAATGAGAATTTACGAAAGCGAAACGTTCTATGTAATGCCGGCGGCGTTAGCCGAATTTCTTAACCTTTGCTTAGGTACTAAGCAACTCGAGACGCCACGGATTCCTGGATGGGTGACCGTCTGAGATAGTCCTGCACGAGACGATTTTGATCGAGCACCGCGGCCGTTCGCAGAAAATCCGCTAGGCGTCAGGCCAGTAGGACAGGGTTTTGCTCTACCTACCGGGCGAAATATGCTCGCCCTTCAAACCCGAGCATCCGATGCTCGGTGAGAGGCGGAATGACGCGGGATAGTCTTACGTAGGACGGCAATTGCACCTCACGGGCAGTGGGCCACAATGAGGCGATGTGCATATATGACCTAAAATACGGACGATGGCTATATGAGCTAAAATAAGGAGATATGGGCATGAAAAACCGGGACAGTTCATACTAATATATAGAAATATGCCTATAAAAAAACAGTGATTGAAACATTTCAATAGGAGTAATAAAATATTTGATAGTTATTTTATTTTATTTTATTTTATCAATCTGGAAACAGTAAATTAATGACGTTCTGCTACTCAAATGAAAGAGTAAAAATATTTTTCTGGTATCACTTGATTATTAGAAACGTTACTAAATTAAATTAAAATAATACATTATTCAACAAATTGATGCAAGTTAATTGCAGTGCGAACCTTAAAATTCCGTTAACGATTGCAAACGGTATTATGGTTATTTGTGGAGGTAAATAATAATAATAATAATAATAATAATAATAATAATAATAATAATAATAATATTTTTTTCAAATTCCATTTTACTTTTCACCGTTACTCCTTTTCCAATATATTGAAACCAAAACGCGTCGCCGATAAAAGAAGTGAAGTTTGCAAAAAAACATCTGAAAATGTAATGTTTTTCTTGTTTTCCCGCGGCAAAAAAATGTTCGTTTACATACAAACTTCTCAAATCCGAAGAAAGTTTTTTTTGGAATTTCACAAACAATGTGTGAAGCCTTTTTAGATTTTTTTATGTGTTAGGGCGCCATTTATAGGCGAATGTAAGATTTCGTAATTCTCTTAATTTGCTTGTGAAGCCACGGCACACTACAAACGCGAACGATCACATACCGCTCCCGAACCTTCTTCTATCAACGCCTTGCGAAGGTCGAGGCTCCAATACGTGGAAATCGCGACCGCCGCCGGCGTGGACTCGCCCACCGCTAAGCGAGCACAGGATTCTAGAGGGCACCGTGCTCGACGATGAAACTGTGCGAGCGAGTAAAGCGAGTACAAGCAATTTGGACGCCTAGATCCATATTTTGGATTCCTAATTTCTGAATGTATGATATCCAATAATGAAAGATGGTTGTTAGTGTGCTATTCACGAAATCCTTTTAAACTCATAGTGAAAACAACGATCACTCATTATGACTCATTATATAAATAAAATACTTTTATTTACTGTCAAAGAAGTTGACAGAACAAATGTTGAACATTTGTACTTTGATTTTAAAATGAAAAAAAAAAAAAAATAGTGTTGGATTGTTCGAAATTCGTGTAATATATTGCAGAGTTCTTCTCGATTTATCGCTTTTTATGAAGTTGATAATCACAGAATTAAATACCCTTCGATCAAATCGGATCTCTAGTCTAGGAACACCGGTTATTAACAGCATCAACCCGTAACGAACAAGACCATGTGGCTCTATGCTTGGATAAATTGATATTATTTCAAGAAACATATTTTTTTCTCGAACTTTAATTACTCTCATTTTTAAATAAACTGAAACTTCTTTCGCAAGAATAATATTGAATTTGTCCTTCAATTGTCCACTTAATTTTCTATAGGAGTGAAAAACTGGGACGACATTCAACCACAACAACAATGCTTGATACGAAACGTCCGTCAAACTATGCCCGCAATGGCTTACTGGTTGAGAACTGCAGTACCAGCCAGCGGAGAGTTGCAAACCGTGGTCGTGATGAATGTGTAAGCGGGTCGTATCGTCGTAGCTCCGGCGCTATGTCAACAAGCACGTGCTGCGTCAGACCTCTCCACTCGCCGAGCCGAGCCGCGCCGCGCCGCGGTGCCTGGCGTTGAGGAGGGAAGGGGAAGGGGTAGGCGGAGGCGTCGAGACGCCACCTGCCACGGCGCCCAGGGCTTCGCGCGCCTCCAGGACGTGCTCAGCGGCCTCCGCCCTCGCACGCCCCTCTGACCGACGGCCAGCCAGAGATACACGCACGAAATCACAAGCGCACAACTAGACCATACGGTGGTTTTTATGTCTGATGCCATATTGTTCA
This sequence comes from Teleogryllus occipitalis, assembly GCA_011170035.1. Taxonomy (NCBI): domain Eukaryota; kingdom Metazoa; phylum Arthropoda; class Insecta; order Orthoptera; family Gryllidae; genus Teleogryllus; species Teleogryllus occipitalis. The sequence goes on from BLKR01002837.1 coordinate 134,426, forward strand.
AACGTCTGGCTCACAACCTGTCTGTGCGAGTGAATGTGTGAGTGTGCGAGTGACTATGAGCGAGGGCGTGTGAGTGAACGTATGTGTGTGTGTGTGTGTGTGTGTGTGAGAGAGAGAGAGAGAGAGAGAGAGAGTGTGTGTGTGTGTGTGTGTGTGTGAGAGAGAGAGAGAGAGAGAGAGAGAGAGAGAGAGCAAGTGTGTGTGTGTATGCGAGAAAGAGAGCAAGAGTGTGTATATGTGTTTGTGAGAGAGAGAGAGAGCAAGTGTGTGTGTGTGTATGAGAGAGAGAGCAAGAGTGTGTGTATATGAGAGAGAGAGAGAGAGAGAGAGAGAAAGAGAGAGCAAGAGTGGGTGTGTTTATAAGAGAGAGAGGGGGGGGAGGGAGAGAAAAGAGACGGTGAGAAATTGAGCGTCTGTGCATAAGTGTGTTTGTGCGTGAGTGAATGTGTGTGTGTGTGTGTGTGTGTATGTACGCATGCGCACGCGTTTGAGGGGTATATATGAAGTGGTATGCATGTAAATTTAAAATGGAATGTTGTTCGAAACACAAACTGCAGAGCAAGAAAACATTCATAATAAATTCCATTAGTATATGGCTCTTTCGCTTTAGCTAACTATTTCACAGTCATCAACGTGTTAAATGCAGGCTCATTCAATTTGCAGAAACTGTCTGCCCCATATACGCAAAAGCAGTGTTTCCCGAGCAACAAGGTAGCACCTTGCAGCCGACGTGCCCTCTGCAGAAGTGGTCGCTCTCTCCGAGAGTTGAAAATGCGCAGTTCTCCGCATTCGCAGCTTCCGGTTGAATTCGTAACGTTGCTGCTCTAAGAGGAAGTGCTATTCAGGTCCTCTCATTTCCTGCCAACACTGCAGCATATTAACGCCTCACTCTAACAACGAGCCGGTCTGTAGAAGAGGACAGGAAAACAAGCGGAGTTATCTTGAAGATGACGTGTTTCACGTTTCAGAGATTTGCATGCACGCGCTTACGATCTGATCGAAGAGACATTTCTGATTCTCAATATTCCCTTCTCCCCTGAATCAGCCTAGAAGGAAGCTATGGCAAGACACTAGAAATACACGCTTTTTTAAACAACTGAATATGCAATATGTTTTGTAAACACGTTGCAAAAGAACGGTAGATACTAACAATCCAACCGAGTAATAAGATGCTTTATTAATAACATCAACTAGTAACTACTTCATTCAAAGCGTCGTTATCTTTCGTGAAGTCATTACAAAAGAACCCCTAAAACAACACAATTCAAAGGGACAACAGCGTCCGTCACATAACACCAACGGCTTCCCAAGTGATTTCGAATTCCTTCTCTGGCGTGGCGCCAGATGGGATCTCTCCCGTGTTTCAGGCGTGCTACAGCTGCTGGAACGGCATTCCCATACGTTCTGCCACCTGCAGAGGAATCATTCCCGAGGATGTTACGAAACACGGCGTCGTAATGGTTTATTTTTGAAGCGATGAATATGGAGGCGGTCCGAGCAGCTGCGAGGATTGGGAACGCAGACGCCTGGACTTTCACACATGACGCGTTACAGCGGCCATGTGCATGCTGCATTCAGAAAGAGCGAACACAACGACCCTATATGATACGAAAGTTCTAACATTTATGAGGCTTTACGAGGCAGTAACAATGCCAAGACAAATGAACTTTATGGTTATATTCGATCTTTGGAATAATAATAATAGAGCAAAACAAGCTGTTATCAGGTAAGAGAGTCAATAAAGTCTGGCGCACTATTACTTCTATATATAATGCAGCCTTATCTGATAAAAAGATGCGCAAATATGTTATGGCGTTTACGAGCGTCACCGCCTTGAACACTCTTCAGTAAGTAACACGAATGCACACACATTACAGTGATGCATTCACACTTCGTACGAAACAACATTAGCATATAGCTGCTAAACAACGATACAAACTCCTTCGTCTCAATTAACTCTGTTGTCACACACTCCCAAGCGTTCAGAACCTATTGTATCAGTATCAAGAAGACAACCAACGAAGCAAGTAAATTAAGTTCTTCCTTGTTAAAATTTTCGGAACACCCCATCCAACCAACGCAACCTCGAAAGAACACGGTTACAAAGAGAGCATAACGCCGCACATGATCCCACTTCGTGACAACACATTCACGCCAGGTGGCTCGTGGGCGAGCATTGCCAAACACTCCGTACCTGGCGCCATGGCGGGGCCGTCCACGAAGAGGGGCTCCAGGATTCCCCTCCTGCGCGCTCGGCGAGCGGGTTCCCTGGCGTCGTCCACAGCACTCACCGCGCGAGCGTCCTCGACCGCGACGCGCGTCTACCCACGAAACATCCGGCGACGCCGACGAGCAGCGCTGCGCGGCGCCTCGCGTTTCCTCCGCGGGGGGCGGGGCGCGGCGGGCCGGGAAACGCCGGGCACGGCCGCGACCTTCGCGCGCACGGCGGCGGCGGCGGCGACGACCGCGCGTCGTATCGTCACGCGCACGAAATCCGGCGCAGCGCGGTCGCTGTGCTCCGGCGTTGCGCACTGTTGCGCACGGGCGGGCGCGCGTGAGGCGACTGGCGCAGCGCCGCGGGACGGGACGGGACGGGGCGGGACGGGGCCTCGCCGGTGCGCCCCACTGCGGCGCCCGAGGCCGCGGCCTGGCCGCCGCCGCCGCCGCCGCCGCCGCCGCCACCGCCGCCGCCGCCAGCGCTGACGTGCACGCCGCGCCGCGCCGCGCCGTCCCGCTCCTTCCCGCGCCCGGCCACGGAGGTGGAGATAAGACGCCGCGGCGGCAGTTGCGGAGCGTTCGCACCTCATTTTCTTCGACAGAAGCGATTCTCATCATTATCATCATCATTGCCATCTTTATCTTCTTCTTCGTCGTCATCGTCTTCTTCTTCGTCGTCTTCTTCTTCGTTGTCTGCTACTTCGTCGTCGTCTTCTTCTTCTTTATCTTCGTCGTGGTCCACTTCGTCGTATTCGTCGTCGTTGTCTTCGTCGTCGTCTTCTTCTTCGTCATCGTCGTCTTCTTCTTCTTCGTCGTCTTCTTCTTCGACGTCTTCTTCGTCGTCTTCTTCGTCGTCCTCTTCTTCGTCGTCTTCTTCTTTTTCGTCGTCTTCTTCGTCGTCTTCCTCTTCGTCGTCTTCTTATTCGTCTTCTTCTTCGACGTCTTCGTCGCCTTCGTCTTCTCCTACAAGTGGAACTACACCATGAGGCGTCTCTCGCACCCAAGTTTCCGTCTTCTTCTACCTTGCCATTCATCTTCTTTGAAGTCACGATCTCTCATTGTCTGTCGTACACCATCATACCGTATGAGTCTTGGTCTACCTCTGTTTCTGTGCATTGGCATCAGCCACCTCCAAGTTTTTAATTGCCGTCTTTCCTCCGGCATTCTTTTACGATACCCGTACCATTATAACATTTTTCCCTTCTATTGTATCCATTATTTCCGAAATGACACATATTTGCTGCTTTATATTTTCACTTCTGATTCTTTCCATTAACGTTACATTACAGCTGCGTTTGAACAGGAGCGCAGAAGGGCGAATTCACATACGGACGCAGCTCGCTGTGTCACGCAGGAGATCTTAGCGCCTCTATTTTCTCGCATTGCACAGGCAGCGAACTGAAGAGTCGTTTACGATTACCCATGAGAACGAAAGTACAGTAGAGTCGCGAAAATCCGAAGTAATTGGGGCTGATGATACCTTGAATTACAAAAAACTCAGATTATAAGAAAAAAAAATGAAAATGAAAATATATCACAGAATTTTTAACTAGAATGTAAAACGAAGTCAAATTTACTGTGCAAATACTATTAAAGTTACAGATACATACATTAACGTACGTTCAAGTGTCTACTGTGATAATGCATTGTACAATGAACAAATGAGCGCGAACCGGTCACAACAATGTAGAAGTTGACTGACACTGGCACCGACCGCCGCACACGTGATCTTCATCGCAGTGTTGCCAACCCGTCAAGAGCCAGCTCTAGGTTATCGCTGCTCGTTTGCTTGTTTGGGTGATCTGGCACACATCAGGCTTTTTTCGTCTCGGATTGCCCGGAATCTCGGATTACCGCGACTCCACTGTACACCTCAAAATGCGTTCATATGAAAGCTAGAAAGATCATCACGCTCACATTGGACCTTTGGTTTAAGAAATTTTATTAGTAAATTAATCTTATTTTTTGTGCAAAATGAAGGTAGGTTAGATAAAACATATATTCACTTGAAATGAGATTTTTGCCCCGGCTGGGGCGGTACCCCGCTGGTGGGAGAGTCGTGGTTAAGGGGAAACCCCACTCGCCGACGGTAGGTCGGCGCCGGATCTCGCCATCCAGCCGCGGAAGATCACCGCCATCTCCCGAGAAAAAGCATGCACTACACTTACGGGACTAATGGCCAAAGCAGTTTACGCGCCCGGAAACACGAAAAAATCAATCAATCAATCAATTCAAATGAGATTTGATTCTAGACTCAGCTCCTAGGGTTGCGAAGAGAACGCAAAATCTCGCAAGTCATTTTTATCGTAAACCAACAATAATATCCAAACTGTTTAACACACAGTTTAATTGTTAATTATGGTCACTAAACTGGAAGTCATAGCGCATGTAGTTACGAGTCCACAGGCATCGGGGTATATTGAGACGTCGGAGTTCCCAGCTCCGACGTGTGTCGGATTTCCGAAACCCGTGAAGAACATGAACAACCGACTGGACTAGCCATTTCCTGGCTGGGAATTCTAGAGGCCGGGCGTTCTAGTGGGTCGTTTTCAGGATTCCCTGAATCTCTGGACTACGGGCCATGGACCGCGTGCGATACTCTCTTCCCCCCGCTTGCGATACCCCCTTCAGAATGCCATCACGCGAGGGAAGCGGGCTGCTCCCACCTCCTCATATGATGCTAAATTGTAAGTTGTAGAACAGACCTCTGTAGTCGTGCAAGTATTAATCGTTCGTTATACATTTGCAGTCAGCCGAATTACGAATTACAGTTGTTTTGAAAGTGAGGGCCAGAACACACATCCGAGAAAGCACGAATAGTGCCGATGTCTAACATCTGACCAATGTAGACGCCAGCAGAAACAGTCCGGGGAAAATGCTTGTTATGTTTTAGTAGTTTCTGTAAAGTCTGCGGAAAAATCAAAGATATGAGAGTGTGTTCTGATAGTAAATTAATTATAAATAATGTAGTGAACTATTGCCGCCAGAAAAATAAAAAGGCGTGATTAATACCATTATACAGACCTACGAACAAGGCTGCAGTACAATACGCTGTGTCATCGACAATATACGCTATTCATACAAGGCACGGAAAATATTTTTATTTCTCCTTTGCACATATCTATTACACAATAGTGCCTTCTTGCCAGCTTCTTACTCTGCCGTTCTCTGCATTGAGCGGAACTGTATCACGTTCACCGCCATCTCTATCATCTTTATTGCCATCTATATCCAACTTATGTTGGATAAAATATTTCACTAATTGCAATGTTGTACGAGAGTATTTTGTTGTTTTTGATCTCTGTACGTGCTAATTTGGGACAATCATTTCGTGTGGCTTTGTTCAACAGCATTTTTGCCGCTGCAGGCCACTAGTAATGCTGTTTTCCTTCATAAATCCTCACTATATTTAATAATTTTCCTTCATGCACAAACATTCTCACACAAAACAGGACTAATTCTACAACAGCTATTCCATTCGGTTGATTTTGACCTCGAATTAAATATAATGTAGAAAATCTTGAGGGTAGGTCAATAAAAGTCAAGTTGGCATTGTAAAAAACAACTTGACTTTTATTGACCTACCCTCAAGATTTTCTGCATTATATTTAATTCGAGGTCAAGATCAACAGAATGACTTATAAAGAGTAAATGATGGACAACAACTCTGGTTTCTTCAGTCACCTACAAGAAAAATATAGTACCCTGAAGCAGGTCAAATAAATGGCCGAAACACTGGCATTATAAAAAACAACTTGACTTTTAATGACCTACCCTGAAGATTTTATACATTATATCTATTCCATGAACTCTTGGAAAATTGAATGGATTCTTCTACTAGCCTTCTCACAGTGACTCATCGCTAGCTTTCAGGGCTACTTCAACTACTTCAGCAAGCTAGTGCATGCACTTATTAGAGCTCTTATTAGGCTTCCTTAAGAGGCAACCTAATCTCAGGGCAACGAAGAGCTCACAACAGAATCCTTTGAAATAATAGTACATCCTGTAAAACCTCCTCATGCCCGGACACTTGTCCTTGAATAGTGTGGAAAGCAATGGTAAGGATTTCTCCAGAGATAAATAATGATCCTTTACGTCAAAATTGTCGAAAATGACTGAAGAATGAATTCGTCATAAATGTACTTCAGGTGATCTTACAAATGTGTACCAAATGTATTGGTCCTAATCGGGAGAAATTTATAAGAAAATTTGAAGTATTTTACTCCCTTTTGATGATATAAACCTGATCACAATTGAACTCTTCAACAGATTTAATCCAGTACGTATTGTAAAGACCTTCACTAAATCGGTACATCTGTTGTTCATCCCTTTTTTTCTAAAATGATGCACTGTTTTTTTTTCAAACAAACTGCAATATGATTAATACTCATAACTTACCCCAACAAGCCTTTCATTTGAGTAAAAGTGTATGTTCAGCATAAAATACGACATTTAGCACTGTATACATTGTATATTTACTAAATTACAATATTTACGGAAAACAAAAACTGTCATCACAAACTTCCAATTATATTCATATATAAATAACAAATTAATTGAAATCGCAGTACAAATAAATTACTCAAAATATAAACAATATGGTGACGTATTTTTAATTAGTAATGTTCTATTTGTTTACACCTACTCAAATACAAAATAATATTAGATTTTGCGAAATTAATTTTAGGCAACTAGGGGAACTATAAAAACAGCGAAATCTGAGATAAATGACTTCAATTATCGTTATCAAGATAATAGTGAATAATGAAGTAAACTGAGCTGATAATACATTTTTTAACATTAATGGAGACAGCATTCACATTTTATATGGAATATACTGAACCTTATCTGTGAAGAGAAGATTTACAACCAAAATGTAGCAATGAACGGTCCGCATTCAAATCTGGCAATGAATGACCGAATAGATAATCGAAGCAGGTTATGAAATAACTTCGAATGCTACAATTCATGAAATTATCTTCAATAATAATTGAGTAGGTAAATAACCCACAAAGATCGGGATACCAGCATATTTTACCATTAATGGATGCTTAGCGTATTTCTCCTTTGAGGATCCATTACTTCGCTAAAAGTTGTTTTAAGTTTTGAATTCCGTTTAATGGTCAATTTGATTAAACGAAGAATATTAAAATTAGTTTTAGTTTCCTCATTATTGAAAAAAACACTACTGCGAACCGGTGTATCGCCCGAACATTCATTTTTGAATAAAACAGAGTTCCACCTGTTATTATATTATACCGAAATATTTGATACATTAAAATAAAATAACTTCGTTTGAAAATAAATGAATATGTGTTGGCTGAAAAAGTGATTAAATTGAAATAAACATATTAAAAATATTTAGTTTTAAAAAACGTTTCTGGCAATGTTAGTTCAAGATAACTTATTTCTTAAAGATACACGGAGAAAATATACAGTATAAAATGTACATTTATTTTAATAAATAATATAAATATCATAGAAATATAAATTCATTATAATTGCTTAGAAATTGGATGTCATCTGGCAGAATTACTTCGATAGTTCGTAATGCTAGCAGGTTCCAGTGTTTGAAGTCCAGTTTTGAGTACTTGAGGCGTAGCAGGGATAAATGAACATGAAGCAGATTATACTGTAAAAAATTCAGGAGATAAATCAGAAGGTACAACCATAATTTGATAAGTGAAATATCAAAGAGTAACGCAGTATTCTGCACGCAGAATTCTCTTTATCAACTCGAAGGAAAAAACCTCTAACAATCTGTCCATTTACCTTGCTGACACCCATGTATTAATAAGGACATATTAATAATTCTGAAAAAAAGTGAGAATTCTAGAAACTAGTTTGTTTTGATAAATGCCGTTCATTGACGAGATTTGGTCGGAACGGTCCTGAACGATATTTCTTAATTCTGCAACATGGGCATGAATTCTACAAAGGTTTGTTTTAAGAAAGATGTGTACGGTTGTCGTAAGTGAAGCAGATAATGAATATCTTTGAAAGCTTAAAAAACCACGTGAGAAACATCCAATAAAACCATGAATATATTACCAAGCAAACAATAGCATCAGTTCCATTCAGAAACGCCAGAATCTAACAGCCATCCACAATGGCTCACGGTCCATCCGAGCAATGCCATTTCCTGACGCTTGTTTCCCGGCGCGGCGCGTCGCGGCGCCGCGGTGTCAAACACCGGTGACTCAGCGCCGCCCCCTGCGCGCCCGGCGCCCCGTTAGTCGCAGGCGTCGCGACGCGAGGCGTCGGGTGGCGCCTTATCGCGCGCGGTGGCGTCGCGGCGCCGCTGTCTCAGCAGCGCCGCGCTGAGCCATCCGCCCGGGAGCGCTCGCCGTCGCGGAAGCAGCGCCCCGTTTCCACGAAGGCAAGCGTCCAGCCTGGCGCGCGCCATGGAATGCGCCTTGAGCAGGGTTGCCAACCGTCCTGCCTTTGGGAGGACAGTCCTCTATTGACATCAATTGTCCTCTTGCCCGCCTTCGGGAGGACAGTCCTCCATTGACGTCAATTGTCCTCTCGCCCAACTTTGGGAGGACAGTCCTTCATTGACGTCAATTATATTCTCGTCCGGCTTTGGAAGGACACTCCTCCATTGAAGTCAATTGTCCTCTCGTCCTCCTTTGGGAGGACTGTCCTCTATTGATGTCAATTGTCCTATCGCCCGCCTTTGGAAGGACAGTCCTCCATTGACGTCAATAATCTTCTCGCCCGCCTTTGGGAGAACTATTTTCTATTGACGTCAATTGTTACCTCGTCCTCCTTTGCATTTAAATGGCCTGCTTTTAGTAAAATTTACACATTTATCATTTTTTTTATCACAGGACTAACATCTTCTATGCTTTATTGTTTATTTAATCTAGAATAGGAAACAATATCCTTTTTCTGAACGCTAACACATACATTCATAACGATGTCTCCGTCTAACGTCTAAAATATAAAAGAGACATCTTCAACTGCAGTTTGTGATAGAAATCTTTTCACTCAAATTCCAAATGGTGACAAAAAGGAAATAGGGCTGATGCTAGTCTAAATTAAATGCTTATAAAAATAAATGTGTTGATGTTTTTTTGTGGCTTGTCGAGTGTCCTCCATTTTACCTGAACATTGTTGACAACCCTGGTTCAGAGACACATCCCCCAAAAAATGTTCAAGGAGATCCAGCACTCTTATTCTAACTTCACGTTTTACTACAGACATTCTCAGTATAATCGGTAGGACGATATTTATTCGTTTTATTCAATCAGAAAGAGAAACAACAACACGGTGTAAATGTTTTGCCGCCCTTCGTTAGTAGAAAAGTCAAAAACGCGTGGGAAAAACGTATAACCAAGAAGAACAGGGCAAATACTTGCGAATAAAAAGGGCCAAAGATGCACTTGCACAGGGAACATTCTCTCAGTAAAGAATTATTGGTCGGTAGACCCATTACGAGTTGTTCTCATGGAAGGATACATGATGTTTAAGTACGTTCTGCGGTTTTCATCACGAAGCGTGGTAAATTAAAGATAACTGTAAGGAGGATATTGAAACCTTTTTCAAGTTCCTCTTGTGGTTTAGTAGAGTGGAATAACTGCCTCTGTACACAACGTTGGGCATCCTCCCCTAACGGCAATTTTTCCCACAATATAGTGATGTTGTCGCATGTTAATGAGCATTCTTTTGTTAATATTTCGGATATTACTGAAAATTGACCCCGTTTTTAGAGAACCAAAGCAGCTCAACACAAAAGGCGTATCATTATTTGTCAATAAAAACGAAACAATAACAGAATTACGCGTAATATTTTTTATAAAAAATATTTATGCAACTTATTTTCATCGGTGAACTATTGCTCATTGTGAGAGACTTACAAGGAACACGTGGCAAATCGTTTATTATGGCAAATCAATACAGTATATATTCTATCCAATATAATGATCATTCAAACAAAAGCAATTCTTTGGAGGCACGCACAAAACTACGAATTGTCTCAAACAACCTTGTGACAGATGTCATCACTTTAACCGTAACATTTCATATTTCCATTTATTCATAATGGAGTACTAAAAGTTGAGGCTCTGTAATCACCGTGTTCTCAGTCAAATTAACTCCACCAAATATCGACTTTAAGTTTACATTTCAACGATTTTCCATTTAATTATTTCATTACTGTCGTCATAAGACCCACAAAGAGCAAATAATGGATGCTCTTGAAGTTTGTAAACTGATGTGGTAATCGAGGTTTCAAGCCAACGAAGTCCGTGATTTGTGTTATCGGCCGTGTGTTGTTCAATATTTTGAGTAATTCCGCCATCTTAAAAGAAAACATAAGCAATAAATACCTTTCTACCGAACAGGAATAAATGCTATCTTCAGTAACAACTCATTTCATAGTTCTTAACGGACGGTATCCTTCAAGAGCGGCCTATCTTTCCCGTTCGGCAACGTTATGTCGATTTAACAGTCAAGCAAAAGGATGTTCCTTCGTCACTCGATAGGAGCTGCGATAAGGCGAGAGAGTGACGTTTTCACATGCCTGCTGCCGGCGCCTCCGAATCCCTCGTGGCGACGCCCGGCCAGGCGCCGTAATTGGCGCACTTTCACGCTCCGCGCCCGCCCTCGCCCTCGCCCTTGCCCTCGGCCCCGCCCCCGCCCCCGTCCCCGCCCTCGCCCTCGCCCCCGCCCTCGCCCCCACCCTCGCCCTCGCCCTCGGTCTGGCTTTCGCCCTCATCCACACCCACGCCCACGCCCTCACCCTCGCCCTCGCCCCCGCCCTCGCCCTCGGTCTCGTTTTCGCCCTCGTCCACGCCCACGCCCACCTCCTCACCCTCGCCCCCGCCCTCGGTCTCGTTTTCGCCCTCGTCCACGCCCACGCCCATGCCCACGCCCACGCCCACGCCCACGCCCACGCCCTCGCCCCGACCCGCCGCCTTTCGCAAATTGCGCTCATTAATAAAACATACATCGCCGGACGGGCAGCTTACAGGGACCGCAGTCGCCACTCGGACCCTGGGAGGCCGCGGCAGGACCATTGCCAACTGTCGCCGTTCACGCAAAAACTCGGGGGCACACGGTTTGCATCGAAGGCCTCCAAAAAGCATCCAACAGATCATCCAATCGATCTCAAACTTCGAAGGGGTGCTTACACCTGTCTTAGTTAAGCATAGTGTTGAAGTAGCTTTCTTCGAACTCAATATGAGGAGAATGCCTCATGAATTAGTATACATACAACCACCAAATTTTAAGCAATGTAAACGAAGTCGAAAAATGCAAAGCTCTCAATCACACGACACACATTTCTATTCGAATATGCTATCCTTCAACGACAGTCCATATACATAAATAACCATAAACATAAATAAACATTTATCTTCAAATTGATGTACTTACAAAAATGATGTTTTTAGATGCTTCAAAACACTACAAATCACGGAATCAATGTGTACTTGGGATTTAAGAAAACACACTAGAGCTTCATACGAGTGACTACCCAGCAAACCGCACAGAACTCGAACTTATCAGAAACTACCTACGATATGCGCAAAGCAAAATGTCGAGCTTGTCAGCAGGAACTTGTTATCTTCTAATTGAAAATAAACTTGATGGAAAATCCACCATTCCCAGAAATGTTTGCAAAACATCACTGATTACATGGCTGAGGAAGTAGTGATAGTAGGCATTACTTCTTTCAATCACTTATTCCATTTCGTTACTGCCAATGTAGCATTAGATATCGCAGCAGCAAAAATACTTGTAGATCTAGATGAAGCGTTTTATTCCACTTGGTGCGCGAGAAACATAATCAAATTTTATTATCGAGCATATTCTTTAATTGAAATGTAGCATAGTCAAACTCCAGATTTCTTTTCACAGATCCATTACTACTTCAATTAATTATTTTTTAGCAAAAAATAGTTCTAGCCGACCTGGATGGCCGAGGTGGCTAAGAGCGAGTACCGACTCAGCGCTTCGGTCCGAAGGGTCGCGGGTTCGAGTCCCGCCTTGGGCATGGCTGTTTGTCCCTTGACTTTGTGTGTGTGTTGTCGCGGAGGGCCTCGCGTTCTGCTGACCCCAGATCATAGGAGCCCGCAAGTGTTTGTCTAGTGTATGGTCGAATATGCGACCCTTCGGGACGTAAAGGGCAACCGGCTGTCGGCTGGATAAAAGCCCTAGGGAAAAAAAAGTTCTAAACGCAATGCGAACACAACACTTACATGCAAAGATTCATTGATTGATTCATGTATCCGGACTCCTCAACTGCTTAGCCCCAATAGTGTAGTGAATGCTCTATCCCGGCAGGTGGCGGTGTTTTATCCCGCTTGGATGGTGACATTCGGCACAGACCATAGGTCGGCTTGCGGGGATTCCTCCTCCAGGTATCACCCCTCCAGTGAGGCACCGCTCCAGCCGAGACAAGCTCTGGTTTCCAGCTATTTATGGTAATGTAGTGCATGTAAGTGTATGAGTAAGGGGAGAGAACAGGGAACGAAGATCGCTTACGATCCGTGGCCCGTTTGTCAGCGTACTGCTCCGGCATTTGCCTGGAATTGATCCGAGAAACTACAGAAAATCTACCGGTCAGAGCAGCCGGTCGCTAGAATTCTCCTCCAGACAGCCGCTGAATACCATCTCGCCATCTAGCGAGTGTCGAAAACCCGTCACCGTCGTGACATGAACATTAGATTTTCCAAAAAGATTTCAGGAGACGTTTCAAAGACAACAATAATGCTAGCTCTGAGCTAACTCAGTCAATTCGAAAGATAAAGAAGAAATAGTTTTTTCCCAAGGTGGGATTGGAACCTGTATTTCTTTGCACTGAGGGTTAAGTATAGACGCCGTAAACCGCCTCCAAGATAATAAGGATGAGGCGTAAAGGGAAGCAATTGAAGAGGTAGATTCCAAAACCAAGTCAATTTTTTATTTCGAAGTTATCCCTGTTTATAAGTAGTTAATGAATCTAATATGGTATAAATTGAAATAAAGTATTTCCAAAAAGCAATTAATCAAGAAGTTTTTAAGCCGAAAAACTGTGATTATTTCGAAATCGTGCTTAGTCATGTATTTAAAGACATAAAAAACTCTTCAGATTCAATTAAAGATAGTACATGATACTTTTTTTGAAATTTTTAGACCAACAACGCGGCGGAATGCGCATGTTGTGCAACAATGCGGAAAATAGACTATAATGTCTTGCAATAACATATTTTTAGTCTAAATAAATAGTGATGAATGACCCTTGCATTACCATACAATGACTGAAAGAACAACAGCTGAATGGTAATTTAGAAGGATGAAATGAACACCTTCACCCATAATTTTCTAGTATGATGTTGGGCCAAGAGAACTTATAAATAAGCATGCAAAAGCAGAGCGAGGCCCACACAAGCTCCACCTTAACTTCTGATAATCCTTTCTAGCACTTCCGACGGAAGAGCGTATCGTGACGGCGACCTGCTACTTGCCACACCGGAAGTGCTGATTCCAAACCACAAACAAACAAATCACTTGCTTGGTGGGCAAGCAAGCACTGAATTCTGAAACCTGAAGAGCTACTGGTGTACCGTGTAGATGTGACACAAAAAGGTTTGAATATTTTAGAACTGTTCCTGACTAGGATTGTAAATATGCACTTGTGTATAAATATAGTAGCCAAAATACCTCAAAAAATATGTTCAATACATAATTTCGCGAAATTATACTTCGACTTCAATGTCTTGATCCTTGGTGAGCTGGAGAGGGGGTAGCACGTTCCAATCGGGGATTTTCGAAATTGAAGCTCCCGATTGGATGCCCCGAAATTGAAGCTCCCGATTGGGCCTTCTCTCCTATCTCATTAGGAATCAAGAAATGTAAATCGGAGAATAGGTTCTACGAAGAAAGGAGGAAAATAGAATTCACAATTGGAAGCTCGTCGCAAAACAATGCAGACGATCAACAAAATCCATCAAACACATTGCAAACTACAGTACATTTCTCACACTTATCACACCGGCAATGTTTACAACATTCCCAATGCTCTTAAGCGCGAGCAATTCCCTACGAAGTCAAGAATAGAGCGCTGTCCCTCCTTTACGTCCTGTTCTCTGGGAGTTTTTGACATTTGGCATTTAACACACCGCCCTCTGATCAGGAGTAAAGACTCCTACAAATAAGCAATGATCTCCTGACACCGACAAAATCATATGTGAAACCAAACTGAAATGGAGGTGAGACACAAAGGCCTGATTCGTGGATAGTTCGTCCTTCAGTGGTGTTTGACAAGTACACGAACTCCTAGGGATGACCAGCGGAATGCGTGAACCTTCGAAACAACAGTGCAGGGTTGGTTGCATATCAATCAGGGGCGCGCGGTCAAAAAAGGCAGTTCAGACTTGCAATTTCACTCTACTTAAAGAAAATATTGAGACTATCCTGACAATTGCTCAACTAATTGGTCAGCTCTCTGATTTCGCCGAGGCAAAGTACAAATTAACAATATTTTCTCAAGAAATAAAAACTGAGCAAATATTATGTTGGTTGTTGTAATTATGTACTAATGTAGTTAAGGAATAACACCCAGTTTTATTACCTTCACAAAATTTTCCATGATTTCTAACGACTCTTTTACAAATTCCCTGTTTTTTTCCTGTCTTTTCCCGCGCAAAGATATTCTGTAATTTTTTACCGGTTTACCAAGTTTTCCAGAAAGTGGCCAATCTGAAGTAGTGAAGCGACATTGATAACAAAATATCGATGTTCAAAATTAAAACGTCGATATTAATACATTTACCAAAAACCATCGATGTTTTAAAGGTGTTTTAGAAATATTTAACATTCAATTCGAGGAGAACAAATTTTAATTTGACACCGGTCTATTTATTAATTTAAAATTAAGATTTACGTGAAAACAGAGTTAAAACGCGTTGCCATATACGAAATACGAGGAAAGATGTAGAAAATACCAGGACGATGGGAGTCATCTCGGGTAAGATACTCTTTCAATGAAGGTGGTACAAGCAGCGTGCGTTTGGATCGAGCACAAACTGTCCGTGCCATCCGGCGGCCTAGATCGCTAAGGCAGTAGTGTCGTAGTGATCTCAGACCAAAAGGTCGCGGGGTCGAGTCCCGCCTCCGGCATGGTTGTATTTGTATTCGACCTTTCACCCCTTATCATATCGTTTCATCTGCACAGTTACCATAACATTAACTCCAACAGCGGTCGCTGATAACCTAGATGTTGATGCGACATTAAATAACAAAACAACAACAAAAACCGTCCGTGGTATCATCAGTTATTTTGCATTAAATTCTACAAAATTTTGATGGGAATTTTTCATTCAGAAAGCATCTAACACCAACATCGATGTTATAATAAAACATCGGCTTCAATGCATCGATGTTTTGAAGACATCGACGTGGACGTGGCATCCCTAGCCTGCAGTGTGAGACACAGCACCTAACACTGCTGTTCACACTGCACCTAACACTAACATCAATGTTATAACAAAACATCGGCTTCAATGCATCGATATTTTCAAGACATCGACATGGACGTGGTCCCTAGACGGCCGCTCCACTTCCGCGCCTCGCACCTGGCGCAGGGGTCTCGCGCGTGACTCGACTCTCGATTCGGCGCTCTCGTCCTTCCGAGAACACGCCGCGGGAACAGGAAAAGGAATATAAAAGCGACTCGGCCTCTCCTGCTGCGAAGTGCCCCAAGCGTGGACTTAGCACTTCAGGGGCGGAGAACGCCGAGGACGCTGGTCGGCACGGAGGTTCGATCTCCGAAGCCAGGTACGTCAAACTGCGCCCGCACGAGTTACTTGCTCGCCTGGGAAGCTCGGTGCTCCTGAGAGCACGGGCAACTTCCCCCAACGCGGGGCGGCGCGGGGCGGCGCGGGGCGGCGCGGGGCGGCGCGGGGCGGCGCGGGGCGGCGCGGGGCGGCGCGGGGCGGCGCGGGGCGGCGCGGGGCGGGCGCAGGGTGGCGAGGGGGCGTGCGAGGACGGAGGCGGGGGAGCTGCCTGGACTTGCTCGCAATCAGCTTCAGCGCCGCAGGGCAGACGCCCTGACCCCGTTCGCGCCCGCTGAGCCATCGCGCACGAGCGCCGTCACAACTTACTTCTTCGCCGCGGGCATTCCCTGAACGAAATCTTCCCACCGCGCACGGAACAAATAAGCACCTTCTTGAGGAGGACAAATATCGCGAGAGAAATGTAAATTCAATTAAATGCCACATGATAGTTAGATCATTCCCTTGAAATTTGCTGGTAAAATCATCTTTAACGACGGACTTAAAAATTAGTAATACTGAAAACACAAATATCGTAAAGTAAGAGAAAAGACATTTTAGCGAAAATGACTACAATTATGCACCTAATTATGCATAGTTCACGCGAATCTCAATGCTGCAAATGTAAATATTAGTAACGTACATTAAACAAAAAATACTAAATTTTATTATATATTATTACATCTAAAATTTAACAAATTTACGAAGGGTAAATGTTCATACTGAAATCGGATAAAAATAGTTCCTAGCGCATTTTACAACAATAAATGTAGGAGTGTGAAAAATGCTTCAGAAATTCCTTCACATTATATGTTGTATTTAGTTTCGTGACCACTGAAAGGCGGACGCCGGGAAACAATGTTGTACGTTTCCTTCCGAGGATTGGCTAAAGAAAATGAGGGTTGGATGCCTAGATGCGCTCCAGTGCGGGTCAACGTCTGCCCGCGCGTCCGTCGGAGCAGCTGGCTGGGCGCTCCGCGAGGCGATGGGCGTCCCTGGCGCGGCGCCAAGGCAGGAATAAACGCGCCCAGGGGGCGGGGCGGCGCGGCACGGCGCTCGGCTTTGGGCGACGAGGGCGAGGGCGGCGGCGGCGGCGGCGGCGGCGGCAGTCGGTACGCGCCAGCGGACGACGCGCGGCGTCCCGCCCCGTCCCCTGGACGACGCCCAGCGGCGGGAGGGAGCACGGCACCACGTGACACGCGACGCACAGGTAACTCCGCCAGCGGCAGCCGCTGCCTAAGGCCCAGCACGTGCTCGCGTCGCCCTGCTGATAGCGGCCCCCGCCCCGCGAGATATGCGTTGCTGCGCAGCGGCCCCACCCCCGGACGGGTGTTAGGCCTCCTACGCTTCACAGCACTCGAGGAAGCGGAAGGGAAAAGGATAGGGGTGGGATGGTGCTGCACAGCAACACACGGACTCCCATGTAGATTTCTGTGTTAGTAACATAACTTCAACGTGATACGTCTACCATGCACGTATTTTCTACGAGGTGATGACCCGCGAATTCAACTGCATAGCAGGATCGAATATCTGGTTTCTGAACTTCTAATGACTCTCTTCATTACCATATAATATAAAATTATGCAAATGTTCCTCAACGGTTCAATGAGACTAACGATATCTCATTTGTTTGAGAAATAACACTAAATACAACATGGAATAAAACAGTAGAGAAGTAGAAGAAAAACAAGTCACCTGTCACTAGTTTGTCACCGTAATATTGAAGTACTTCACGTTTACATAAAAGAAAATCATAATTGACAGATAACAAAGGGAGTGAGGAGTACCAAAGACATACGAGGAGGAGTACAGTTAGTACAGTACCGATGGTTATCACAAGTGCATCATGATGGGAATTAAATAAAGAGAGATCGCTTACATCCTATGAAAAAACAAACAGATATTGAATAAGGGGAAATATACGGAATAAACTGAAAGTGTTTGAAGCTAAGCATGTTTAGTTTCTAGGGAAGTAGGTTTACAGTACATAGTACTTTAAACTGTTTAGTAAATAATGTAAAGTATAGAGATCTGAGAAGAAACATTATGCTACAAATATGTCATTGGAAAAAACCGGAATATGGGGTAATGGCAAAATTAAAGTTTAATGTCAATGAAGCATCGAAGTAATTTGAGAATGAGAGTGAAACACTAAAAACTATTATATATTTGTTAAATGGAAACAACCAAGTGAATTGCTAGAAGAATATGTAGAATAGACGTAAGCATTGCAGTTTGGTACGTTCAGGCCGACCGGAAATTCGTATAATAGTAGAGTTCAAGAGCGCCGCACAGGAGCGATACAAACGAATGAACTGGGCCAACACAGTAATTGATAACGACATACTCTTTGCATGAAATGAGACGACCATTAACCTATTTTAAAATATATTTTGAATGTTTTGCAGTGATGATAACAGGTTCCATTATCCGTTTATATAATTCGATAGCCATTAATATAATTTATAACAACGTAAAAACTGGATACAGGTATTGAATGTTCATACCGTGAGTAGAATAGAAATAATATTTTTGGACAACTTACGAGTAAGACAACATATACGAAGTTGTTTGCGAAATGGTGGTGTGATTCTGAAGAAATTATAAGCGTCATGGGCACAATAAAATTTATCTCACTTTCTTTCATCTTATAACAGAAGGCAACAAGTAGAAGCGCAATGATGGCAAATGTAAACTAACTTAAGGATTTCTTATCAATCTTTCGGATAAGACGACTTTGGAGGAACACATCGTGTTTGGGGAAGGCGGCAGAAGGGATAAAGGCAGAAGCTTGCTGATATACGACGCCGATTTGTCGGAGGTCGCTGCCCGCTCACATAACCGTAAATAACCACCAATTCTGTAGCAGTAAATTTCTCGATAACATCTAAGCGGCTCTTGTATCCTATCAGGAAGACTGACAATTGTGTTGTGGAATGTGTCAGGGATACCCGCTACTGTTTTACATCCAGAACGTTTTTTATTAGAAGAGAGTTGAAGGTAGTAATAAACATTTACAAGTTCTAGACAGAAAACCGGCATAAAACAGAATCAAAATAGCTCAAGGAACAGTAAGAGGAAAAGTGTATTACAAACTCCAGAAGAGTAAGGTAATAAATAAATTTTGTATGGTGATATCCGCAGACATTGTACTGCTTGGATAATCAAAATATTTCAATATCCACTGACAACTATTATCTGTTCCAAAAACGTAAAAAGAAACATTCAAAACACTGTTTTCCTCTCGTGTTCTCATGGTTTTGGCAACGCTTATATATGTGGCATTTCGAAAGCAGTCCTATTTCAGCATTTAAACAAACAATAACAAGTCAGGATCAATCGAGAGTTAAATTGGTCCAGATTCTACAGAAATATCTATTGGAATTGAAAGCACTCATTCTCCTTCCTAATCAAATAGTTATCCAGCTTCAATTAAGGAACATTTAATCCACTGAAAAACCTCATACTTTTTATCAGTTCATCAAGAATAGTACATAATAAAATGCGGGAAATCGGCAAAGATTTGAGAGGAGCAGACGAACAACAGCAATGGATACATGACTAAACGGGCCAGACGCCGAAAATGGGTTTCTTGGCAGCCTCCCGTAATGCCCTAACAAATTACAAAGTTAATGATGTATTAATTAACACCAAAATCTTTAATTAATCTCCACAAGTTAAGGAAATATTGCAAACCGCGAGAGCCTGGAAAGCTGTGAAAACAAACAGATGTGTTATAGTCCTTCGTAAACATTTGAATCGCTGTGCGGCCGACAGAACCACGACACGAAGCAGCAGTTGCGAAGACGTCGTGGCTGTAACAATCTCCCAACGCCTCTTCTCGCGACGCAGATGAAACAACTTGGGACGAGCACACTATTCCTAAACGGCGCAAAAGAGGATTTTGACAAAATTAAATAAATACAATGAAATGCGGAGAAAGAAATTGGATTTTCTTTTTCTTTATAATCGATTAAAATGAAAGTCACATAAATCATCACAGGCGAGAAGGGATGCGACATTGATGTCGATGTTTTTAAAACATCGATGATTTTAAAAAATCACATCTTTTTTGAGGTCCAGGATTTTTTAACATCAATGCTGTGTGTTCGATGTTTTCTACGTGATTGATATTTTTGAATAAAAAAGTACCATCAAAACAAAATTGTATAATAAATTTCTGATATCCCTAAATTGAATATTGTTCACACCAAAGGGTCCAAGGGCGAAAAATAAATAGAATCGAGTTTCAGCACAGAAAGAATGCTATATAGTTTTTGAATTATCACGACACGTAATAAATGTTTTGTTAACTGTCCTCGTAATTTTTTACTATGATTTGTAAGTTAAATCAATCAAAAATTAACCACTTTCAAATTAAATCTCCTCCTCGTGTGAACGTCAACGGTAACAAATCAAGTATTAAAAACATCACTGTTTAAAACATCGATGGTTTGGGGGCGATTTTCTTAAATTAATATTGATGTTTTAATTTTGAGTAACGATGTAGCTAAACATCGAAGTTTTGTTGACAATGTCGCATTCCTACACGGGAGACGTTTGCGGATTCAGTAACGGTTAGCGTATCGGACTGTTGTACCCAAGTTTGCGAGTTCAAACCCGATCGAAGCCGTGGATTTTTAAGGGCAAAAAAATCCTTCGTACGCCTTCCTTCGGAGGGGAAGTAAAGCAGGCTCTCCCGTGTAGTAGATTTACTACATGTAAAATATCTTCAAGCCTAGAAGAAGCCTCTGAGCAAAATTTAGATCCGCCTGTTTCGTCGCCCAAGATAATACCTCCTTTCTCCGTAAGATGGTGAAAGGAGCGTAGCGAAATTTGCGTGGTCGGACGGAAGAGCGGGCCTGATGGCCCGAGTCTCGCCACGTAAAATAAGGTATTAACTAAGTAATGTTTGTATGTCGTTTCGCCCCACTGTGCGTCGGGCGAGGCGGATTTCAGCCATCGCGGATATTTATTTCTGTTGCGCCGTCAGCACAGCTCACTCCCTCCGGCGGCTGAACGGAGATAGAGCCCGCCACCACGGCGGAATCCCGCGCAGAAAAAGAAACAGACTCACTTGCAAGAGAAATTTGGAGAATTCCTCAGCAGAACCCTCTCCTCGCCTTCATCACAAGGAACAATCATTGTAAGACACTGCAGAAAAGACGATGACCGACAAAGAAGAAGAGGTAAAAAAATGTCACCAATTTAGCAAGAAGTAACCTGTCTAAGAAGGCACTCGACACACCACCGTTGATAAATGGTCCCACTCAATATTAAACAAGATTTGAATCTTCGATTTTATGTCTACCTCTCATGAGAAATTTCATTCCCGACTACTATTTTATTAAAGCATACGTGTAATAAGAGCATCAAAGTGAAATCTACTTGCTCCAGTTGAAGCTCAATACTGATTCAATCGTAGGATCTCGTAGACAGTCACGTGAAGTCTCTCTGCTCCATGTGGAAAGCAGTACTAGCGAAGTTTCGACCTCCACATCGCGGTCTTCCTCAGAGCCGGAATGCTTCTCCTTACGACGATGTTCCTCCAAAGAGTGGCACACTCCAGCCCTGAAGAAGACCACGACATGAAGGCTGAAACATTGCCCGACCTCACCCGGTCAGCCGAGAGCCTTCATATCATACCGACACCCACGCCCTGCCCCCAGAAAACAACCGCCCCAGGGGAATCTTGAGGGGCTCCTGCGAGACGGTGGCTCGGTTTGATTGATTTTGATTGATTTTTTCGTGTTTCCGGGCGCGTCAACTGCTTCGGTCATTAGTCCCGTTAGTGTAGTGCATGCTTTTTTTCCTCGGGAGATGGCGGTGATCTTCCCCCGCTGGATGGCGAGATCCGGCGCCGACCTACCGTCAGCTAGTGGGGTTTCCCCCTAACCAGGACTCTCCCACCAACGGGGCACCGCCCCAGTCGGGACAAGCTCTAAGCTCCCGACCGGTCTCCCAGAATACGTGGTAGTGTAGTGCATGTTAGTGTAAGTGTGTGTGTGTGCAAGGGGAGAGGATAGGACAAGGAAGAGGAAGGACAGATCGCGCGCGGTCCGTGGCCCGTTTGGTAGGGTACTGCTCCGACATTCGTCTGGTGTTGATCGGAGAAACCACGGAAAACTACCGATCAGAGCAGCCGGCCGCTAGAATTCTCCTCCAGACAGCAGCTGAATTCGACCTAGGTGAAAAGCTAGTGTCGAAAATCCTGTCGCCGTCAGGACTCGAACCTAGAACCTCCCGGTTAGAGGCCGGTGGCTCGGAGCGTGAAGGCCGGCGCGCCGTCCGTCGGAAGCTGCCGTCGAGCGCCGGCGCGTGGCGTCGTCGCGGCGCGTCTCGTCAGAGCGGCTGGCCGCCCGCGACCGGTTCCGCCAGCGCCACAGCCACACGCCGCCGCCACCGCCTCATACGTCGACCCACTGACCTGCGCGCTCCAGCAGAAACCGCCGCAGCACGCGCCTTCAAGGCAAATGTGGCCGAGCGTGAAGCGTCGAGCCTCTCCCATTCATTCATTAGGGATTCCGAGCGCGTCAACTGCTGAGGTGATTAGTCCCGTAAGTGTAATGCATGTTTTCATCGCGGGAGGAGGCGGTGATCTTCCCTCGCTAGAAGTTCTACCTGTCGGCTAGCGCGAGTTTTCCTCAACCAGATATCTCCCACCAGCGGGGCACCGCCCCAGCCGGGACAAGCTCTAAGCTCCCGACCGGTCTCCCGGAATATGTGGTAGTGTAGTGTATGTTAGTGTAAGTGTGTGTGTAAGGGGAGAGGATAGGACAAGAAAGAGGAAGGAAAGATCGCGCGCGGTCCGTGGCCCGTTTGTTAAGGTCCTGCTCCGGCATTCGCCTGGTGTTGATCGGAGAAACCACGGAAAACTACCGATCAGAGCAGCCGGCCGCTAGAAATATTATTTAGACAGCTACAGAATTCGACCTACCTAGTGTCGAAAACATTGCAACCTAAGACCTCCAGGTCAGACGAACTGCAGTGACATCAATTGATGCCCTGAGCCACGTCTCCCGGCCGAATCTCTCCGAGGACAAATTGACGATTCCCCATGCTTTTATTTCCTACATCCCGCCCAGAAGCACATCAAGAAATGCAAGTTCTGATTCCTGGGCATCCTTGACTATGTTAGTACGAACAAACTCTCATAGATTTTTGACATACAAGAATATCAAGTGCTGCAAGTTTTGGTTTCCGGTACAATCTTGACTATTAAATACAGTTTTCGTAGATTCATGATACTAGTAAAATAATAATAATAATAATAATTATTATTATTATTATTATTATTATTATTATTATTATTATTATTATTATTATTATTATTATTTTTACTCTGCAAGTATCAGTTACTAGGAATATATTTTAAATATAAAGTTGTTTTTAAAGTAAAAAAAAACAGCAGATATGTATTTCTTTTTCGCACTATTTGTTTTCTGAATCAGTATGTGTTAAGTGGTTTTGGTACTTATTTGGCAATTTTTTTAATATTTATAAACGTACGTGAGCCCCTATTGACCCAGTGACCTTTAGATCCTCCGCCAAAGCTGCAGGAGGCGTACAGTCAAACTTCTCCATAACTCACCGCGGTGCTAACCGTCCAATTTACTCAGAGATACCTGCGCACGGGATGGGGCATTCGATGTGGTCGCGGCTTGAGGAAAGTGAGCAGAAGTACGAGAACTATGTTAGTAACCTCTGCTTCCGAACGCAAACTATGTAGCTCTGAACTAAGCACGGAAAAGGTGTGCTAGAACATAGAGCACACAGCAGTCTCCGGTAATAGTTGCCATAGGTCGTAAATGCGGGTAACGGACTTCGAGAATTCCAGAATTCATTCACTAATAATGGTCGCACACTGCTTATTCACACCAACCACATAAGCCATTGTAATACTTCTTTTATTTACACAACTATTAATCCACCAATTTTTGCGTTCTCTGTAAACTCAATAAGGTACGATTTTCCCTATGTAATATTTTCAATTTAGTAATGTTCTTCAATTATCTAAAGCATTTCCAGTTACGAATCTATTTGAGCACTGTGAGCGGAAAATTTTTGTTATAATGAGAGAAGAGATGTGGGAGACAGTAAGAGGAGAATACTCAGCTCTTTCGTCTGCAAGCTAATCCTTTGGTTAAAAATAATATAAAACAATAACGTTTAATGTTATATCGTGGTTTTGTTGACTCTCCCCAAAAATTATTTCATTAAGCTGTCCCTTCATTAAGTCACTGTACATTATTTACTAAATCAATTGCTACGATAAAACGTAAATTCGTGAAGATAAGCAATTTAGAAATATATGGATATTTTCTTATTAGGAACGCAAGGAAAATCTGAAAATACAATGGATTGAACCATAGCAAGCCACGTTCTTGGGAGGTAAAAATGTAAAAAAAAATTGCAAAGACTTTGAGAAACTCCACCGCGCGAAGAATTCCATTGCTGCCTGTATATCTGCCCCCTTCACCACCAGCAATAATTCGGTCCCCGACATCATATTCCAATTCCAGTTTTCACTGTCCCATGAACTGATCACCTGTGTTCTCATGCCCTCATCCAACAGCCGCACTTGCACAATTGTACATACAATTGTAATCGCCTCTTACTGTCGTGCGTTCACATTACCTGTTACCCTCGTCTTAAGCGTCACCGGTGCCATGGTGCCAACATTTCCTCTCATGAGTTCCATTGCGCTCGCAAATAAATGAGTCATTATTACCCTTCGCGGAAGGCGGTCTGTCCCAGATGTGTAGTGCCTTCTGCGAATCGTAGTAGAAGAGCGGCACGTGCCTCGAGACCTGGTTTCTTGTTATGGCAATTTCCCCTGTCACTGCAGCATACGATAGGTTCTGCCGAACAAATGCCGCGCAATATACGATTTTCCAGAAATAGAATATTTTACACGCATTCGTCAAGACTGTACAATGATGTTCGACTATAGGTTAAAAAAAGAACAATTAAGCAGATTTCGTTTTACAAATTAGTTTAATTGCTTGGTCACTTTAAAACACAATCACAGATTTAATTTTCATGGTCAATAATACTTGAGATATAATTCATAAAATTCTTCAGTCATAAATCGAAGTCTCGAAGACCGTATTACTCTTTTTCTCCTACTCAGTACTCATCAATGCATCTCCCAATAGAAGAGATAATGTACCCACTGACAACAATAGATGCGCGGCTAAAAAATGTATGCATGAAACGTTAATTGAATCTACGAGCAAACATCTCATGAAGAAAATCACGGAATATGACTCTCACAATTTAGAAAATTATCGTACAAGCCCTTGAATGTAGATTCTAAAACTGCAACTACTGCAGAGAAATCATATGTACTTAGCTAGAGTGATGATGTATTTCGAGCTGCAAGTAATGTTGTCGCGACCTTAATAATAACAAGCATGTACAGCTAAAGTCTGAGTTCAAGCTTTAGACACGATTTAAATCAATAAGACATCCATTTCATGTCTAAGGGCAATCAAAACAACGATTCTACAACACGAAATAGCAATAGATATTTATTATCGATGTTTGTATCGAATAATGACATAAAAAGACCACTCAATCCCCGTGGGACGGAAACAAAAAGTGACTTTCTTGCAAAAGTATCTTAACAGAAGTTCACAGAACGCAATCACAATCGAATGCTAATTTATTACTTTGCTACTACTGGAAAGACACGGCCGAATCAATAAGTTTATAACTTAAAAAAATCATATTCTCACTCCCAGAGACTTCAAGATTCCTCACAAATTGCATACAAATCATTTCTGCAACATACGAGTACATTACTATCTTTTATAAATCTATAAGAAATTACATTGCAACTTCATTACAACAGAAGCACTCGAAAGGGGGGTAGGAAGAGAATGATAACGTAGGCGATGAAGCAGGAGAAGAACATAAGAGAGAGAGGAAAGAAAGGAGAATGGGAGAGTGAAGAGCAAAGCATTGGCGTTGACGCCACGCCCATGTTGACCCATAGCAGCGTAGCCTTATCGAGGAGGCGATACCGCTTGCGCCCTTCGAGCACCTTTCGCAGGCCAAATGCCTGGAGTGCGTTGAGAGTGTGATTGATTGATTGATTGATTGAATGATTAGTGACTGCGGGCGCGTCAACTGCTAAGGTCATTAGCCCCGTAAATACAGCGCAGTATATGTGCAGTTGCAGCACTTGGTTGGTTGGTTAGTGATTCCGGGCGCGTTAACAGCTTAGGTGGTCAGACCCGTAAGTGAAGTGCATTTTTCCCTCGGGAGATGGCGGTGATCTTCCCCCCGCTGGATGGTGAGATACGGTGGCGACGTACCGTCGGCTAGCGGGGTTTCCCCCTAACCAGGACTCTTCCACCAGCGGGGCACCGCCCCAGCCAGGACAAGCTCTAAGCTCCCGACCGGTCTCCCGAAATATGTGGTAGTGTAGGGCATATTAGGAAGTGTGTGTGTGTGTGTGTAAGGGGTGAGGAAAGGGAAGGAAGAGGAAGGAAAGATCTCACGCAGTCCGTGGCCCGTTTTTAGGGTAGTGCTCCGGCATTTGCCTGGTGTTGATCGGAGAAACCACGGAAAACTAACGATCAGAGCAGCCGGGCGCTAGAATTCTCCTCCAGACAGCGAATGAATTCGACCTATCAAATAACCTGCAACCTAGGACCTCCCGGTCAGAGGCACCGCAGTGGGCGCCCCATCAGTTGATTCAATGAGCTACCGCTCCCGGTCACTTCTAGTTTGTTCGTAACGAATGTGCATGGTGCATGAAGACGGCTCCGCACATTCGGCATTCACCGAGCTGCGAGCTAGTGCTCGCCCAATCCCGAGCAGCTCACGGTTAGGGCGAACCCCTAATATTCGTCACTCGGCAACTAGCAAGCAACTCATCCACACGACTCGGGATTCGGTGAGTGGTTGCTGGGTGTTCACCGAATAACGAATGTGCATTATTAGATGGGCAGGGCCGCGCTGCCCTGCCGCCCGGGCGCCGCGCGGGCCGTGGGCCGTGTGGGCGGGCGCAGCGGAGGCCGGGGGCGCGAACTTGAGACCGCGAGCACGTGTTGCGGGGATCCCGTTTCAATTTCCCGTGCGCCGCCCCGCGAGGCCCTTCGAGTGCCCAGTCGCGCGGGCGGACGCTTCCGCCCCGCCCCGCCCCGCCCCGCCCCGCCCCGCCCCGCCCCGCCCCGCCCCGCCCCGCCCCCCGCCCCTCGCCACGACAGCTGCGCAAACAGCCAGGTTAACAACAGGTTGCCAGCGAGCGAAACAGTGGGGGCGTTCATCCTATTTGCGTATTTGGCATTTACATTACTTATGTTACTGTTATGACCACTCTTCGCAAATGATCAACGTTAAGTAATAATGAGGGCAACCTACATAAAAGCAGTTTTTAACTCTACAAAATACACACAAAATATATGCCATCAATGAAAATATTGTATAAAATGGAGAAAGAGCCTTCCGCAATTAAACAGAAAGAACATCTCAAGAGCTCCAGGAGTACGTACGTACAATTACACCCCACAATGAAAAAGAAAAGTTCGTCGAAAACTAAAACGACGGAAAGATCAATAGGAAAAACAATGTCAAGGAAGAATAAGATAATAATTCGCCGTCATCCTCCACTGTAAGGTGACATGAATATGACTTATACGTCAATTTCCTGATTCCTCCTCAAGATATCTCCCCGACAGGGCAACGCCTCAATAAGTTCTAATGGTCTTTCGATATATGTGGTAGAGTATTGTATGAAAGTGTGCATGTGTGTGTGAGTGAATGAATCAATGATAGAGACGGGAAGAATGAGAGAATGTGTGGGTGAGATGATGTCTGTTGTGTCTATGGGGAGAGCAGGAAACAAGAATGAGGAAGGAAATATCGCGCGCGGCCTTGTTTCTCAGGAACGTGCTGCGGATTCGTCCGGTACCGATAAGAGAAACCACGGAAAACAACCGATTATGACAGTACCCGTCCGCTAGAATTCTTCAGACAGTGGCTGCATTCGATCTAACCAAGTAGCCAACGTCAAAAATTTACCATCGGAACTCGGACCCTCTGACCTCCCGGAAAACGTTGCTTCAGCGTCCACGGCTCTGCCACTGAGCCGACACCACTGCACTGTCAGAATTTACATTAAATTTAATATAGATTTAATGTACGACTGTATATAAAATTTAATGTAATTTGTACATTAAAGGGATAGTAATATATCTGTACATTAAATTTAATGATAGATTAAAATCAATGAAGATTTAATGTACGACTGTTAACTTACTTTTGTACATGAAATTTAATTGTACACGCACATTAAATTTCATGTACTCGTACATTAAATTTAATGTACTCGTACATTAAATTTCATGTACACGTACATTAAATTTAATGTACACGTACATTAGAGTTACTGTACATGTACATGAAATTTAATTTACGAACATAAAAATTACTTTCATGTACTATTACATTAAAAGTAATGCAGAAAATGTTTGCCAGCGGCGTGCAGACGAGGATCTGTGACCGGCGGAGGGCTTCCGTGGCGCGGCGCTCGCCTTGAATGAACGCGGCCTCGGGGCACGCGACGCGACGGCTTCTGCCGCAACGGTACCTCCCCGGCCACGGCGGCGCCTCCGTACACGGCAGCGGACATCCGGGCCCTCGCCTCGCCTCGCCTCGCCTCGCACCCGCGGAGCTAATGGGCGCCGCGGAGGACACTCCCACCTAGGGTCGCCAACAATTTGCAGGTAAAAGGGAGGACACGCGGCAAGCACGCATTAATGCGTTTCTTTTTATAGATAGAAAAGGTGAGACCATCACTCAAAATGTCAGATAATTGCTAATTAACAAGTTGTTTTTTTAATTTATTTTTTCCCGTTCGACTTTCGTCTTTCGGAGATTTTGATGGGTACAATGTTAGATACAATGAATTTACTTGGCCATCCTGAGGCAAATACAGGTCTCGGTATAACCCTTCACCATTTTTAAAATTTCATATTTGTATGTATGTATATATGTTCTGATTAACAATGCACATAATTGAAATTTATCATTATACATAATACATTAAACATAACCATCAGCAATCTTATCATTATGTGAACATTATAAGAAAATATATATTACGAAATTGAATGCATACTCAAAAATTAAGCATTTTCCCATCTTCCAACATGTTTTAGCCATAATGTCAGTTTCACAAAATAACATTCGGTTTGCAAATACTTAGTTCACAGAAACTGTCACGAATGCCAGCAAATAATTAACTTATTAACTTGAAACTACATTCCTACGGGAACATAATAATGTTATCTACGCTTTCTACTTTTCAACTTGTAAGAAGTTATGGCACCAACGCAATATAAACTATTTCATATCCCTACTTGATGACCTTTTTATTTATATCGCTCATTAATATTCCAAAATATTAATTTATGTATTATTGTAAGTGTATCAAAAGAACAACAATAAAAGATAGCGACAGAGATACGACACATGTATACACATTTATCCAACGATCGCTTTATACCAAAAAAATGAAGCACATAAAGTATTTCCCTCTATGTTGGAACAGGTCCAAGTGGGTCAAACCACGAAAAAGTGTGCCATCTGTAATTTGTTTTTCGGGGAAGAGAATTACATTAACGTGCTTTACGAAATGGCAATTTTTCACGCAGCTTCACTTTCTTCGGTTATGCAAATACTACTTTCTTACCAAAACCTGTATTATTTGACATATCCAGGCAATGTAAAAGAGATGAATCTTTGACAATGGTTAAAGGTCTTTTGTTTTGTTTTCGAAATCTTTACTTTCATTGTCGAGTGAAACGTGCTGGGGAATACCATTAAATGACAAATACACCGTGTGCAAGAAATCAGAGATTCACTGAAATCTGGACAATCTATCTAATTTGTAGCATAATCAGCGTTAGTAGAAGTACACGCACTACTTGACTTTGGTCTAATAGACTACACTTTCTTTGAAGAAACCGTCAATCTTATTTCAGAAATCAGGTCTCTCACACTTTCACAACTTTCCTATTTGACTACGGACTCACTCGTAAGTGATGCATTCTGAATCTCCGATGGTGTCCTCCAGCAATGAGCAGCCAGTTTTTTTCCATTTATTTGTCAATTATCTTCACTCTACGAATTTCATCATGAATGGATCGATGACACATAACCTCAGCTATTCGAAACTCGGATTTATGATTTGAAATATTGGAACTCCGAGACACACTCAAGATATCAACACAGTCTAGACACGAGCCGGGGTTGAACATTTAAAAGAATTCACACGAAAACTAGTAATCTTCAATGGAATATAAATATGTCAAATTGCAATACAGTATTTACAATATAAGCAATGTGAAACAGTAATTCGACAGACCACCAAAAAAAAATCAATTCATATTAATAACCCACCCGCAGCTGAGAGATTATTGAAAATTACAATTTTTACATAAGAACAAAAATTAAAAAGCAGTATTAGGTATATTTTTTTAAAATTTTGGGCATATTTGAAGATACTACGAAAATGAAGGGTGAATTATTTAGAAATTAACTGATGTCCTTCACCCGTTATAAATTATGATAAACAAAGACTAGCTGTATCATGGACTTGAAGTCCAAACTCTTATTTAATACCGAACCAGTTACAATTTCATATGTATCAAATAATACGTGGTTCATTTAAATCTCATCACCCCAGCGAGATACGACTACTGTGCACAGTTCACCTTTACTACTAAAATTGCATCTTCCCCATTGGCATAAACCAGTGAATCCCTCTCCGAGCGCGGTGGACCCCGGGGGGCAAAGTGCAGGGCGGGAAGGATTCCGCGCGCAAGGCTCACGGTCGATCGGCTACAATTTCCCCTTACGCAACGCAACGCACCGCACCGCAGTACACCGTAACGTAACGCGCCGTAACGCAACAGCAGGCGCGCGGTCGCTGCGCCCGGCACTCTCCGGGTGAGGCGGCTCGCGAGCCCCGCGGGCGCGGGTCACGTGGCGCGGCCGCGCACGCTCCCACGCGGCCGCTGGTCAAACGAAGCCACCGGAAGAGGCGGCTCGGTGCGTCGACTCATGGCACTGCAGCGCCTCTGACCCGGAGGTCCTACGGCTGCACTCCCGACAGTTGCAAGATTTGCGATTTTTTACATTGCTGCGTTTGACACTTGATCGGCTGGTACGGTGCCGTCCAATCGTGACCGTACACGTCACTACAGTGACGTCACTATGGTGGCGTTCAACCTTCCGATTGGATGACACCCTAACAGCTGTTTTACTTCAAATGCAGCTCTGTAAAAACCGCAGTATTTGTCGAATTCAGTCGAAGTCTAGAGGAGGATTCTAGAGGCCGGCTGCTCTGATCGTCAGATTTCCGTAGTTTCTCCGATCAACACCAAGCGAATGCCGGAGCAGTACCCTACCAATCGGGCCACGGACCGCACGCGATCTTTCCTTCCTCTTTCTTGTCATATTCTCTTCCCATACACACACACACACACTAACATGCACTACACTATCAGATATTCTGAGAGATCGGTCGGGACCTTGGAGCTTGTTCCGGCTGGGGCGGTGCCTCGCTGGTAGGAGAGTCCTGGTTAGGGGGAAATCCCACTAGCCGACGATAGGTCGGCGCCAGATCTCGCCATCCAGCGGGGTAAGATCACCGCCATCTCCCGAGGGAAAAACATGCACTACATGCACTACACTCACGGGACTATTGACCTAAGCTGTTGAAGAGCTCGGAATCCCTAACCAACCAACCAACCGATAGTAGGTCGGTGTCGGGTCTTGCCATCCAGCGGGGGAAGATCACCGCCCCTTTCGGATAAACATATGGGACTAATGACCTCAGTAGTTGACGTGCCCGGAATCACAAAGTACCAACCAACCAACCGACGTCCGCGGCGAGAGCGCACTCTTGCGCGACGATCACGCGGGCGGAACAGGGACACGTACAGAGCCCGGGAACAGCGACGGCCCGGCCCGTCCCCGCTTCCACAAGAGAGGAAAGGTTTCAGACGTTCCAAACAAGGAAGCGAACCAGCTTAGCTGGCTCAGTGCATCAACTGATGTCTCTGAATCCCTCTGACCGGGAGGTCCTAGGGTTCTATTCCCCGCAGAGGCAGGATTGTCCACACTAGCTATATAGGTCGAATTCAGCCGCAGTCTGGAGGAGAGTTCTTGCGGCCGGCTGTTCTGGACGGAAGTTTTCCATGGTTTCGACATTAGACGAACGCTGAAGCAGTACCCAAACAAACGCACCGTGGACCATGCACGATCTTTCCTTCCTCGTCCTTGTCCTAGCCTCACCCCTAAACATACACACACACACACACACACACACACACACACACACACACACACACACACACTAATATGGACTACACTACCACACATCTCGGAAGACCAGTCGGGACTTTACACTTAGAGTTTGTCCTGGCTGGGGTGGTGTCCTACTGGTGGGAGATACCTGGTTGATGAAAACTCTAGTCGACAGGTAGGACAACTGACAAACACTCAAGAAGTCAAAACGTGCTAATATAGCATTCTTCACCTACAAGACAGTACGAAATTAGATATGCTTAGAAACCAACTTTAGTTCAATAACCACATCTTCATGAGTTGCATCAATTTTCACTGCGGTTAATTTTTGAGACGAAAAGGTATAGTATCAATACGAAAATTAACGGCGATCTGAAATATACTGCTTTTGAATAGAGAGAATGAAATTATAAAAAACCAAAAGTAAGTATATTGATTTTTTGTTTTTTTCTTCAGGGGCAAATCAGTCTGATACCCCACACTGACACCAAGAATGGAATTTTGCATGACATCAGGAACAATCAGGAAAAACTTTCAAAGAAATGGAACGACATCTTAAATTAAGTAAATTCAAAATAAATTATTTGAAATCAACAGAGTCACACACATCTTTCATCAGTGTGTCTCTAATTTTCAAAAGACGTGTTTTCATCTCAATACTGTCGTGTACGTGCATTTTTAATAAGGACGTACGTAGTTTGCTTACGTACGAATATGTTGATGAATTTCAGTTAGGCAATCAATAGTGGTTTAATCAGTGATGCTTAAGTTAAGGTTGATTTCAAGTTCCCAAATTCTTTTACAGTTGAGAAGTTTCGTATTGAAAAATGTACTATCCAAACTAACGTACTTTGTGTGACATACCATTTTACATTCCCAATGGGATATGCCCTTACCCTTTTCAAAGAACTTGATGGACAATGAATACTGTGCCTAGTAAAAAAAGAAGAGGATATAATGCATATGAACATCTCTGCCAACACAAAAACTATTTATCAAAACGAAATCGCATCTTTTTGGATAGCTTTTTCTAGCTCACCACTTGTCTGAATTTGGACAGATTCTAACGATGTAGATATATAGTACAGCGAGAACAAAAAGTGAGGAAACAAAGCAACATTTTTAAAAATAAACATTAATAGACTAATGTCAGTTCAGTGCGCGGTATATTCTAAAACTCAAAAATGAAAAAAAAAAATCGTACCAACTTGTAAAAGATAAAATGGCTTGGAAAAGACGACGTTCTGAACGACAGGACAATTAGTACGTATTCAGAAATAATCATGCGTACACTGTACCGGAAACAGCCTCTGAAACTCAACTCTCCCACTTATTCTTCCGGAAGCTCGCCGCGCCGTTGCGATCAGGAAGTGCACAGTCAAGCATCACGTTTCGTTTCCATATCGAGCGCGTGAAGAAGACAAAACAAAATAGAAGTAAAGTCCTGGAAGCGAGCGAAATTGGTTCCCGTATGGAAATGCTTTTTGACGCACTGCTTCCGTGCTGGTATCTGCCGAACATTTCGCGAGCGGAAGCGTAGCCTGTTTGAGAACCTTTTCGCGTCTCCAGTCATGAAACATCAATTCTTCCACGTTTCATGACAAAATGACGCTTTTGCAATTGTTGGGTAACACACTGCAAGGACGCATCATGTTCCTCGAAATTAACACTAAAAAAAGGATTTCTATAATTTTGCATGTTTTTGACCGTTGCTTCAGGGCATAGCTAAATGAAATTTCTTGACATTTGGTTATAATGCTATTTAGATTATTATGTTAGTGCATATTTGGCCGATTTTTCCTGTTGGAACATATTCGTCTAATTATAGACGCATATTTTTGCGTATTTACTTAAAATAGAGACTCATCATAAAAACGTTTCAACTTTTCGTACGATCAATGTATTTGTAAGCGTTCCTTGATTGCCAACCGCTTTAATTTTTTCTTTTCTCTAGATGATACAATACTTGTTCAAATTTCTTGATATCTTATTGTTTAAATCAAACAGAAGAAATGCAAAAGAACATACAATTGTAGAAAATATTCACTAAGGTGAATTTTTAATACAATTATTTTACCTGTAAAGTAAGGTAGATTATATTAGGTCTGCACAAAAATATATCTTTTCATTACAACCATGCTTCTCTTGAAATTTTATCAAGAAAGGTGTGTACAGAAAATGAAATATACATTTTGTTTGAATATTGTGAGCATAACAAGAATTTGTGCACAACCGGAATTTTTAGGTCATAAATGCATATTTTTAAAAACATATTTCACTTTTTTTAGGACATTACAATCCTCTCCCTAGATATCACCATCGCAACCTCGGCAGTAGCCTATTACTTTCGCGCTGGCATAAGTACAACGATTGGCGTTGAAAAGTCCATGCATTGAACGGAATAGAATGTGGAATGTATTGACGACTAAGTGTGTGCTCAAAGAATTATAAGCGGATTAAAAATATGATGTTTTACTGGATATTGCAATATTGTCCGTAAATCCACTCACAAAATATTAATTCAAATTGATATTTTCCTCCTTATTTTACCTCTAATTACGATATAATGCAGTTTCTATACATATGGACATTTTTATTATTGTATTATTATTACTATTATTATTTTTTATTATCTTATTATTAATAATCATTGTATGCTAATTTAAATAACGAATAGCCAAATTGAGAATAAAGCATTTCCAATAACCTGCATTGTTGTTTTGAAAAATATATTTCGAATTTTATTCTAAAGGTATAAACATTAACGTTTTAATAATAGATGACTGTAAAACAGCACCATCTGTAACACTAATACAACTCTACAAGAAAAGAAAAAGAAAGAAAAGCCAAAACCAAAACAATATGTCACTGAAAAATAACGGTACAAAGCAATGAATATGATGAACATCATTAACCTTTTAGAGGTTCAGAAATCATTTAACACTTTGCATACAGCACACGCAAATCCTGCACCCGTCGGCTACCGCGGTCACGCGGGACTGACACTGCACCATCCACATCGCTTGTTTACCTGCGGCACTCATGAGGACACGAGCACTTCCGGGATGCACCCCGCGACGCTCGCTGACAGCCGCACACGCACACCCACACGCACGCACACGCACAAATTCACGGGCACGCGCCTTCGGCGTCACCTTCGCGCCGGGGCCCTCGCCCGCCCACCTGATTCATAGCCGCGTCCCGACTCACGCCCCGCCGCCGCCGCCGTCGCCGCTGACCGGAAGCGGGAGCGCGGGCGCGCGCCCTGGCGGCGCTCGGCCGAACCGGCGCCGAGGTCGTTGCCGCCAGGCCCGCCGCCGCACACTGCTTCCAAATCGGCCAAACGTAAGACCAATCTCGAAGGGTACAAACCGCTCCTCAATAAGGGTGAAATCGGGAGCGGTAGCTCAGTGCATCAACTGATGTCACTGCAGCGAATCTGACCGGGAGGTCCTAGGTTCCCACTCCCCACGGCGACAGGATTTTAGACACTAGCTTTTCAGCTAGGTCGAATTCAGTCGCTGCCTGGAGGAGAATTCTAGCGGCCGGCTGCTCTGATCGGTAGTTTTCCGTGGTTTCTCCGATCAGCACCAAGCGAATGCCGGAGCAGTACCCTACCAAACGGACCACAGACCGCGCGCTATCATTCCTCTCTCATCTTTGTCCAATCCTCTCCCCTTACACACACACTTACACTAACATGCACTACACTACCACATATTCCGGAAGACCGGTCGGCAGCTTAGAGCTTTATACTGGCTGGGGCGGTGCCCCGCTGGTGGGAGAGTCCTGGTTAGGGGGAAACCCCACTAGCACAATAAATAAATAAATAAAACTTTTGGTTAAAGTGTCGGTCACTGGTCCCGATCCACACACAACAAATACGAACGAGAAGATCTGTTGTAGTGAACTCTCAACATCGGTTATAGTGAACTTATTAAATACAACTTCAAGACAAATTAATTTCGCCTCAGTTCCGTAAATTCTTATGACAATACGAGTTTGGAAGTATAGAGTCTCTTGAGTTGCTTTTGTAACATTTATGATGAATGAAAGGGAATCAGGCAACCGTCTAGTAAGGAAATTACTTCAGCTTATCAGTGGAGGTTCTATCCAGTCCGGAGACTTTATGGGCGCCGAGTTGAAAACTGTCGATAGGTATTGAGATTGACGTGAGTGGTCAACGTAGAATTAAGTGTGAAGCACGAAGATTATACATCTTTGAATTCGCAATGATTGATTGGTTGATTGGCTTTTAGTGATTCCGGGCGCGTCAACTACTGAGATCATTGGCCTCGAAAGTGAAGTGCACGTTTTTTCATCAAGAGATGGCGGTGATCTTCCCCCACTGGATGGCGAGATCCGGCGCCGACCTACCATCGGCTAGCGGGGTTTTCCCTAACCAGGTATCTCTCACCAGCAGGGCACCGCCCCAGCCGGGACAAGCTCTAAGCTCCCAAATGGCAATGATTGGTAGTTGACGCTATCTCTAAAATAATCAAACCAATAAATAGTTGAAAATTGTATTGTATTTCGGGATCATCGGATATAACGAACCTCTGATATAGTGAACGAAAAAAATGCTAGTCCGTAAAGATTCACTATTACCGGAGTGGACCGTATCAAGACGCTCGCTTAAACATCTAATATCATTGAGCCAAGCGTTTCTGCGCTATTTCGCCCACTGTGCGCGGCCGCTCCCGTCCCGGCCCCGACTCGGCCGCGCCCCCGCGCCGCCTGGGAGTGTGTAGCGTATTGTTTTTTGCGACGCCGCGCCGGCCGCGCTCCGCTCCCGCCGACAATAGCGCTACGCCGCGCCGGCCGGAAGTGCGCGGGCGGCCGCGGCGTCGAGGGCCGGTGACAGCGCGCCGCCGCCGCTGCCGTGATCCGTCGCGGGCCACTGCCGCACAACGCGCCGCTGTCCAGGTGCTCCCCAAGGGCTATAGAACGATTTTCCTAAGGATGAGCCAAAGCGACAGTTCGCGAAAACAAGTGAACATCACATGTATTTCAGAGAAGTCTCCCTCCACCGCGACAGCTGTTCAATCAGGCCCCTAAGTCCGCCTAAAGTGCTAATGACTCCTGTGAAAACATCCCTATGCAGAAGTTTCGCGTAAATATATGCACGTAAGCGAGATCGGGAAATATTTAAATTTAATTTCGTATGTGGAAAATCTCTTACAATCATGCTCTCACAATCTTACATGCTCTCACAATCAGTAATAGAAAACTGCCACGAATGTAAATAGAAAGCTCTCAATCACAGCTCGCCATACAACAGCACAAAGACCAGGACCACGTGCATCGGTACCCATCTCGCATTCAAGTATCGATTTTAAAATAAACATAATATTTATCACACAAAAAGTAAATTCAATGTAATGTTAATAGAAAATAAGAATTTTTACAGAAGAGCACATAACACTGCACTTCCTAATTTCAATTATTTTTCGCGGCGCACAATATTTTTGTCGGACGAGGACATCACAAAAGGAAGCGTCGAAGCCATTTACAAGTTAGCCAACTGCAAACGAATGAATGCAGGAAGGGAGTCTAATGGGCTCAAGGGCACGACGACCACAGAAACTTCACGTATGTTGCCAGTACTAGCTGTCACTTTGGCTCATCCTTAGGAAAATCGCTCTATAACGGAGAGACACTGGCCCACAAAGACTCGCCAGCAGCAATCCTTTCCACGGTCGCGCCTTGGGAATTCCGAGAAATAATCTCCAGAAACAAAAGAATGAAATAATGACCGCAGTAGTCATTACCCTTGACTAACGAACGGAATTGAGCACGGAACATGTTTGTGGGTACTGCACACTAGTCAATTGCAGTCCGGAAGAAGTAAATAACTGGAAATGACCTGCCTTGATTACTGCGATCGCGGACTTATGTAATGTTGCAGTCATTATCCTCTGTGAATCCTTGATCTAAATTGCGAAGGTCAGCCTCAAACAGTGCCAACCTTCATTTGTGCATGTCTGTCTGTGTGAAACAATGTAACAGTGATTGAACGGAAAGGCCTGCACGACTGTAACATGAGAATCAAAACACTTTCTGGGCTAGGAGAAGGCAATGAACTGCATTGTCACGAAACGCCAGTGAATGGATTCCATTGTATCTGGGTATTAGATGTGCGAAAGTTACAATTTCAAATTAACAATTACTTGAGAGTGTTTAATTGTTGTACTCTTTTCATAAATAAATTTTAATAAAAAACTCGACGGAGAGAAGTACAAAAAATGACCAGAAGAAAAAGTTTATTAAAAAAATGATTTTGCAAGCGTCACAGAATTCCGTCTGCTGTATAATATTAAGTATCATTGAGATGCAAGAGAATCTTCAATCTTTTCTGGTGAGCCATTATATGAGAATCGTTTGGAAAAAGTGAGAGGTGAAGGATTGGCATAAAATGAATAATATTTAGGTATATACTGAATGTATTTAATTAAGTAAACACACGTCTTAGCAGATTATGTTTTCAATCTTGCAAATTATAAATGAATGTTTGAATCACTACAGAGCGGATTTATCAGACAAGGTTAGTAGACTACAAGAAAATACCACGAATTGCCGAGCTGCAACACTCAATCGTGCGTGTAAGAAACAAAATTAGGCTAATCAAGAGGATTATTTAGCACAAATTAAAACCACACGCATTGAATGCACATGACTACAAAATACTTATACAGTATAAGACGTTTTAAAGTATATCTATGTATGCTTCTCGTGCCCCACAGCATGCTCTTTTCGAGATTTGAAATAAATGCTGAGGAAAAATCTCAAACCAATGATGACAGGGATGCTACACTGATGTCTATGTTTTCGAAACATCGATGTTTTTATAGAATCGTCGATTTTTTAAACATTGATTTATTAAATCATGTTCAAATGTTTTTCGAACATGAATGTTTAGTGTACGATGTTTTTTATGTTTTCGACACTTTGTTTGGAAACGAAAATGTCTCGTAATCGCAATATTGCTGTTAAAATTAAGTAAAAAAGTAGAAGTTAAAAAAATTAGAAGTAACTGAAACCAACCACTTTATCCGACATATGCGTATGACATCCCTTTCTTTCGATACCAACCGACAGGGAATTGAGGAACCTCTGACCTCACTTGAGATGACCTTGAGCGCTCACGTATTAGAAACATCGACATCCTGTTGTCGATGTCGCATACCTCGTCCACAAACGGGTGTCGAGAGTTCACGGGCGGAGGCGGAATGGACGGCGGCGACGGCGGCGTGACGGCGGCGGGGACGGCGAAGGGAGGGGGCGAGGCAAATTGCAGCGGAGGCGGCAATTAGTGCGCCTGGGGGGCGGCGGAGGGGCCCCGGGCACGGCGGGGGCGGGAACGGGGGCGGGGGCGGGGCGGGGGCGGGGACGGGGGCGGGGCTGAGC
Source organism: Teleogryllus occipitalis (assembly GCA_011170035.1). Taxonomy (NCBI): domain Eukaryota; kingdom Metazoa; phylum Arthropoda; class Insecta; order Orthoptera; family Gryllidae; genus Teleogryllus; species Teleogryllus occipitalis. Next base: position 174,136 of record BLKR01002837.1, read on the forward strand.
GGGGGCCGTAGAGGCCGCAGCGCCACGGGCACAGCCTCGGGGCACCTACCTTCCCTTTGTCACGCGCCTGAGCGTGGCGTTTCAGCCGCGCCAACGAGCGGCTTCCAGGAGCAACACGTTCTCCGCTCATCCTACACACGAACATTCTGTAGCTACGCCACAACGTCCTCATCCACTTTTACGAGCGTTTGCAATTTCTCAACAATTTATCGGAAATATTATTAACAGCCTATTTTAAAAGTCATATTCTGCGATATACAGAAACATTTGTGGAGAAAATGGGAAATAAACACATTATATATATATATATATATATATATATATAT
>BLKR01002838.1:0-20000 GCA_011170035.1 Teleogryllus occipitalis
TTCGGTTTAATTTATTGCTTCATCAGTATCCACTAGAATATTGTCTTGAGTAGGAGGACGGGCGTTTCTTAATATGCCTCGCTAGGAATAGATTATACACCTTGATAAAATCCTGTGACATACGTAAATAAATGCAAGAGCTCTTTTTGTGAAATAATGTGTCAATATATTTAAAAAAAATATATTTTCTCAACTGTAATTTTAGAACTTTTTGTGCAGTAGTTGAGTACACTTGCTTTGTCTAGATGAATGTCTTATGAGGAATCACATATTTCAAATAACATTGCAATAATGTAAACCAATGTAAGCGGAAGTGAGGCAAAAGTTCGAAATGGTCATCTTTTGGAGAGGAATGCTTATTTACGTGGCTGAAATTTCACAATATAATAAATCAATGTATGAAGGTAATATTCGTTCAAAGAATTTTGTGCCAAATAGAACAGTTGAGACTATCTTTTTTTATCATTTCTCTAAAAAAAACTGCTCCTTTCTTGCAAGGGAAACATTTCTTTCAAAAAATGAAGACCTGACATTTTTAACATTGTTCAATGTAAAAGCAATTATAATCACTTGCAATAAATAATTTAAGTATTATTTTGGAGGTTCGTTTATCAAACTCAGTATCATTCTTACTGGTTATAATTCTTGGTACGAGAGTACGGTCTTATCAACTCGTTTTCAAATGTGAGCAAAGATTATCGATTTTGCAAATTTTGACAATGAATGCTTGCATTCAATATAATTCTTTAAATAGATATTTATTCTTATTTTTATTCAGAAACAGATCAGTGGCACAATAATTAGAAGCGGAGAAGCCAATTTGTCGAATGTATGTCAGTCTTGCTGCTTCTCTGTTCAATGAATAAGTGCAATCGTAATAATTTTAAAAAGTGGTCACTTAAATTTGATTCCCTTCTTGGGTTACCCGAACAAAAAGTAAATTCTAGTGAGTAGCAGTGTTTGAGACGCAAACACTCTTACTCTTTTCCGTCATTTTTAATGCATTTTGCGCTGATATCATTGATTTTAATATCATTTTAATGGTACTTCCTTGAAATAATATTTACGAGATGCAAGAAATAGAATTCATGAGTACAGAATTCATGAGTAGTCTTTCGATTTCTTCGCTCAGGAAGTGTAATGTCAACCGTTGTGGTTATGTAATGTAAGATACCTGTGACACCCATCAATCACCGCCATTGTCGGTTCGGGCGATTTCGGGATAACTAAAGACAGTGATTTCGTGGTAAAGAACAGTCCTCACCAAAAGTTTGCGAGCTGAGTTCACTTGAACGAATGAAAGAAGCCTCGATTCCATCAGTATCAAATCCAACAGCTTGAGTGGTTCATCCGAACTGGTTTTGATAATATTTTTTACGTCATTTTTCTTTGCTTTTAGGACATTTTAAAAACATTTTAAGAGCATTTTATCGATCATTTTTGGCGATGTTTTAGGTCATCAAAATCCGCCCCTACTCATGAACATAGCGCACTCGAGAATGGTGGAGGGGGAGAGGTGTCCTTCAGTCCCCTCCCCCAACCCCAATGTCTCTTTAAAAAATATTGAAATTGATGATTGTTACATACATTAGTGACTAAAATTTTTATTATTTTAATTAGTTGATATATGTATTGGTTCCTTATTAACTACCTTATTATTAACTTATAACTTTTACAAAGGGAGAGGATTCCCATATGGGTTCGCTAATGAGGTTCCAATTCAGCGAATTTTGTGAGGAATGAATATTAGGGGTATTTGTTTTCAATTCTGGTCTGATGGATGATTGATCAGTAATGTTCTGTGCTACCAATTTGAGGTGAAATGTCTTTGGAGTTGGCGATTGGAAATGAACCATGAAGCTTCGGCGAACCATGGAGTTCTAAGGAAATTCTTGGTAACTTGAATTTTGTTTATATTGCTTTTCGAGACGTTAATCCATATTGGGCAGACGTACAGTAGAAGAGGTCATATGATTTTTTTTTTGTATATTAATACGGCGGAATTGAATGGTGTGGGACTATTTCTGTGAATTAGTGGTTTTAGCTACAATAATTTTATTTTTGCTTGAATAAGTTTGTTATTTATGTGGTGTTTCATTTTAGTTTGATGTCTACTTGAAGTCCAAAATGTTTAACCGGCTTGTTGGGATGAGATGGTGGGGAATGTTGACTCATTTTCACAAATATAGTATTTACTTACTTTCTACAGCAACGAAAATCATTCAACAACTGAATTGAATACATTATACATAAGGTTAAATACTGTAAATCAACAAATAAAATAAAATTTTCGACAGAAAATGGAATTCAGCGTAAATGGAAAATTCTTAATGAGAAAACATAGGGTACACATTTACCCTCTCTCTTACAAAACTTCGGGTTGCGCCACTACTAAAGAAGTATTAATCCAATGAATATTTAATCTTCCACCGCAGAACAACATCCGGAGAAGATTGATTGTTCTAGAGGAGTGGATTGGTAACAAAAATTTATAAGAACAGTTATCAACTTGATATTTCACAGCTGCCCAGTCTGAAGTCCTACCATTCTCATAAGATCCCATCATTAAAACTGAAAATATTTTCTGAACCTTTCGATTGTATTTTCGATTATCACAAGGCGCTGTTTTCGATTGCTCTGACATTTCACGTAATTGTAGAACTGAATGCGCCATTACCAAGGAGTTCAAGCAGAGTGCGGGAACTGAGTGCTGCAGCGTCGGATTTCGCGAATGTGTGAGAGGCAGTTAGAGTTCTCGCAAGAATCTATGTGACGTCACAGAGGAGGAAGGAAGCTACATTGAATGCCGTCTCAAAAACATCGGCCTCTTAACATTTCGACAGGTAGTGGTGAAACATTATATTCACATTTCGTATAAGAAATCTCACAAGAAAATCAATGAAAAAAAATTACCTACGCAGGAAAAACAAATTTCTGAACGATTAACACCTCTCGCTCGCTTGGTGCTACCCGATGTTTTCTGGACAAGAATAGTATTAGAAGAGGGCACTTCCCCTTGTAACGGATTTCACCCGCTATAGAGAGATTACTATAAGAAGGGACCGCTTTGGCAGCTATTGCTTGGCCACTGCTGGCAATATAACAGCAAGTTACGTCCATACACTCACTTTGTCAGTGCGTTCGTTTACAGTAAGCTCATTTGTAGATGGGTTCAAAAGTGTCTCTTCAAAATGTCATCGCCCTGCGTTGCGTTCATTTGTTTCTCGGCATGATAAGTGGTCCCTTCTTAGAGTAACTCCTCTGTGTTTAACCGCAATGTCTCTAAAACAATATCTTTTGATCTGATATTACTCAAGAAAAATATGAACCCTGAATTCAGAAATTGTAAAATCATTAGAAAGTCATTGTAAAATCAAGATATTATAAATAAATTTTAAGGGGTTTGAATGCTTAAAAAGTAATATTTGTGTTGACATCACAGTTTCATTTGTGTTTTGATGATGGACTTAGAACTTACATATTCTATCCAATTAACTGTTTGAAAAATAGAACTGTGTTTGATGTAGTACACATTCTGTAGCATTATACGTATGTTTACATTTATTTCCGTTTCCTTGGATTCCCTCGACCCGTTTGACCACCGCTACCAGACAGAAGTGCGTCGCCGAGGGCAGCTATTGTAGCCGACGCCTCCTCCCCAATTCCCGCTCCCGACCTAGTCAACCACTGCCCCTGTCCACCGTCATCACCTGCCCCCTCCGGCACCATACTAACCCCTTCCCCGCCCTCGCCACCCTCCTCCCACTGCTATCGCCATAATCAAAGCCACCGCCCCCGCCACCGCCCCCGCCACCGCCGTCACCGTCCCCGCCACCGCCACAACCGTCACCGCCACCGCGACCGCCACCACCACCGCCACCGCCACCGCCTCCACCGTCACCACCACCGCCACCGCCACCGCCTCCACCGTCACCACCACCGCCACCACCACCGCCGTCACCGTCCCCGCCACCGCCACAACCGTCACCGCCACCGCGACCGCCACCACCACCGACATCGCCACCGCCTCCACCGTCACCACCACCGCCACCGCCACCGAGGTCACCGTCCCCGCCACCGCCACAACCGTCACCGCCACCGCGACCGCCACCGCCACCGCCACCGCCACTGCCACCGCCACCACCACCGCCGTCATCACCACCACCACCACCATCACCGCCACCGCCACCGCCACCGCCACCGCCGCCATCGCCACCACCACCGCCGTCACCCCCACCGCCGCCGCTGATGAGAGAGGTAATTATCTCCGGCGGGCGCGAGTGCGGCTCCCGGCGGCGACGGCGCGGCGCGGCGCGTCACTTGTTAGCCCGGGCGTCGGCGTCGGCGCCGGCGCGGGGGGTGGGGCAGATTCCGGCAGCCCTGTTCTTGCGCGCGCGGCCCCAGCGCCCGGAGACAGTTGAAAAGCGCCGCGTCCGCCGCGGGCATTCCGCCGTGTCACTTAGAGTCCGGTCGCCGCGCCGCGCTGCCCCGCGCCGGCGCAAGAAGGTGCTGCTGCATTCTGCCGTCGCCGGCGCTGCCCTCGCAGCCCAGCCACGCCGTGCCGCGCCGCGCCGACAGCTCCCACCTACAGTCCTCGCCACATAAAAATGTGACACGCGCATCAACTTGTCCGGTCAGTCTTCTCAATTTTGCGCGCAGACGCCCGCGCCGGTGACGGCGGTGGTGGCGGTGGGGACGAGGGCGGCGGGGGCGGTGAGGTTGGCGGGGGCGGCGGGGACCACGGGGCGGCGTGGCGGCGAGGCGGCGGGGGCGGCGGGGGTGGCGAGGGTGGCGAAGGCGGCGGGGCGGCGGGGGCGGCGGGGCGGGGGGGCGGGGGGCGGCGGGGGTGGCGGTGGTGACGGGGGCGTGGGGGCGGCGAGGGCGCGGAGGCAGCGGGGGTGGCAGGGGAGGCGGGGGAGGCGGGGCGGCGGTGGAGGCGGGGGCCGCGGGGTAGGCGGGGTGACAGGAGGCGGCGTGGCAAGACGACGGGGCGGCGGGGGTGACGGGGGCGGCGGGGCCGGGGGGCGGCGGGAGCCGCGGGGCGGCGGGCTGCGGGAGCGGCGGGGGTGGGGCGTGGGGGCGACAAGCCGGCGGGGGTGGCGGGAGCGGCGGGGGGCGACGAGGGGCGGCAGGGGGCGGCGGCGGGGCGGCCGGGTGGCGGGTCGGCGGGGGCGGGGGGGCTGATGGTGATGGGCAGTGCGCGGTGGCATTGGGGGCGGGGGGCGTGGGCGATCGATTCATTTGAATTTCTCGAGGCGGTAAAAAGCCGACGGTGACTGACACAGGAGACAGCTCGGTTGTGGGCGGACGGATTTGGAGTTGAGGATGTGGACGATATTAGAGTTACAATGTTCGCGCCGTCGTGCTTAAGAGTTTCGATGAAGGCCGATGTCAAGCTGAAACATACGCGTCATGTCGAGCCGAAAAATTTTGCATGAATCTCTTGTAAGTTACATAAACAAGTGTCACGATGTTTGTACGAATGAGTCAAAGTTGTCTTTATAAAAGTTGGCGAGTTTTTGGTAGTATTCGAGTCGCGTATTGCATCCTGAAGCATCACATTTCTCTTTCACAACAAGTGCCTTTCCTCTTTCATGAGAGTGTAATGAGATAGCTATGTTACATAAATCTCAATGAACATGCCTGGAAATTATTAGTGGAAAACTTTAGCGTGCTCTGTATAAGATTTTGCAATGATTCTACGTCCGTGCTGTCTCTTTTTAAAGAAATTCTTTGGACCTTATTAGTTCATCGGACTGGATGTATACGCCCAGAAAATTATTTAAATAGAATGAAATTTTGTGAAATTCTGCATTAACATGATACAACAAATTATGGTCACAGCCAACGAATAGAACGTCAGAACGAAGAGCCGTACGTATCTGACTTTTAGGGGTATAAAAGCACTAGCGTCAGCTTTTTTATACAGTATTCGTTCATGCTGACGGATTGGTCCATGATTTCGGATGGTGTTCAGGTTTTGCACTCGACTTCGCACGGCGAGGAAGCAGCAAACGCCTATGGAGTTCGTTAAACGTTTGGACCATCATCTGTGCATTTGGGCATCACTCAGTCGAATTTCTGGAATGAAACGTGTATCTACACGCGCGTTCAGAAACGCTGTGTTCTCTCAAACATCGATGTTCAAAATTAAAATATTGATGTTAATAAAACATCAACAATAAAAATAGATGTTTCTAAACATCGATAAGCAAAATTAAAATATCGATGTTAATAAAAATTCGCCCCAAAACCATGAGAATTTCGTCCCAAAGCAAAAATAATGATGATTGTAAACATCGGCGGTTTTAAATCCGTAACCGTAGCTTTTAGTTACTATTAATATTCACGGGGAGAGGTTATTTGACGGTGAACGCGCTCACTAATTTTTAATTCAGATTTAACTGACAAAAAAATTAAAAAATTATCTGGACAATAACAAAAGTTTTATCTAATTCGATAATTCAAAAAAATATCAAATATTTAAAAAATATCGCATTTATCGACGAAAAAGCTATTTAAATTATTTTCTACCCTTGTTGACTTTGTTCTGAAGATTGTCCAATTTATGAATACCTCAAATTCTTACAAGTTTTTATTATGATGGTCCTTTTTTCACTCAAAAATGAAATACCAATCACGTAAAAAATCGAACAAAAAACATCGATGTTAAAAAGAACTCGACTTACATAAATCAATGATTTTTATAAAACCATCGATATTTCGAAAAAATCACCGGGAGCGGTAGCTCAGTGTATCAACTGATGTCACTGCAACGCCTCTGACCGGGAGGTCCGAGGTTCGAGTCCTGACGGCACTAGAATTTTCGACACTAGCTTTCCAGCTAGGTCGAATTCAGTCGTTGTCTGGAGGAGAATTCTAGCGGCCGACTGCTCTGACCGGTAGTTTTCAGCGGTTTCTCCGATCAACACCAGGCGAATACCGGAGCAGTACCCTAACAAACGGGCCACGGACCGCGTGCGATCTATCCTTCCTCTTCCTTGTCCTATCCTCTCCCCTTACACACACACACACACACACACACACACACACTAACATGCACTACACTACCACATATTCCGGGAGACCGGTCGGGAGCTTGGAGCTTGTCCCTACTGGGGCGGTGCCCCCACTGGTGGGAGAGTCCTGGTTTGGGGGAAACCCCACTAGCCGACGGTAGGTCGGCGCCGGATCTCGCCATCCAGTGGGGAAAAATCACCGCCATCTCTCGAGAAAAAGCATGCACTACACTAACGGGACTAATCACCAAAGCAGTTGACGCACCCAGAAACACGAAAAATCAATCAATAAATCCAAAAAATTGACATCGATGACGCATCATTAATTTGAAGAAGGCGCATGCTTCATCGTCTGGCGCAATTGGCAAATGCTCTGCAAAAGCGTAACACGGAGCGACGTCCGGTTACTTCTACTGATACCAAAAAAAGCTGCCTGCTATGACGAGCAACAGGGGCATTCTCACACATTTGAATTGATTGGTTCCAGAGACGATCTACCGTCATTAAATTTGTTTGCATTCCTCACCATTATCCGATTACGAAGACGACTGTGCTGACTATCAGTGATGGCAGGACGTTGACGCCTCTGGCATGCTTGTATACTTACGGGAACTCTTAGTAGTCGGAGAGAATGGGGTTCGTTCGTGAAGATGATATAGGACCACTCCGCGTTCACGCACCACTCTCAATGTCGCCCCAGAGCCAGCAGAGCCTCCGGTGCTTTGGTAACAATGGGTTGATTGATTCGAAATTCCGATTGATTGACCGGGAGCGGTAGCTCAGTGCATCAACTGATGTCACTGCAGCGCCTCTAACCGGGAGGTCCTAGGTTACACTCCCCGCGGCCGCAGGATTTTCGACACTAGCTTTTCAGCTAGGTCGAATTCAGTCGCTGTCTGGAGGAGAATTCTAGCGGCCGGCTGCTCTGATCGGTAGTCTTCCGTGGTTTCTCCGACCAACACTAGGCGAATGCCGGAGCAGTACCCTAACAAAGGGGCCACGGACCGCGCGCGATCTTCTCTTCCTCTTCCTTGTCCTATCCTCTCCCCTTACACATACTATCATGCACTACACTACCACATATTCCGGGAGACCGGTCGGGAGCTTAGAGCTTGTCCCGACTGGGGCGGTGGCCCGTTGGTGGGAGAGTCCTGGTTAGGGGGAAACCCCACTAGCCGACGGTAGGTCGGCGCCGAATCTCGCCATCCAGCGGGGGAAGATCACCGCCATCTCCCGAGAAAAAAACATGCACTACACTCACGGGACTAATGACCTAAGCAGTTGACGCCCCCGGAAACACGAAAAATCAATCAATCAAAATCCGATTGATTGATCGATCACTAATAACTGCGGAAGTCATTAGTTCCGTTAGTGTAATGCTTGTTTTTATCGCAGGAGGTGGTGGTGATTTTACCCCGCTGGATGGCGAGAACCGGCTCCGACCTTCATGTTGGCTTGCGGGTTTTTCTCCAACAAGATATCTCTCAATAGCGGGGCACCGCCGTAGCCGGGACAAGTTCTAATCTCCCGACTGGTTTCCCACGCTGGGTGGTTCTGTAGTGCATGTACGTGTAAGTGTGTCTAAACAAGAAGAGGGGCGACAAGGAAAGAGCAAAGATCGCGCGAGGTCCGTGGCACGTTTGTTACGGTACTGTTGCAGCATTCGCCCGTATTGATCCAAAGAAATTGAGGGAGAAAATTGAAGATATTGATCCAAGAAACTAAGGAGGAGAATTCTAGCGGTCGCCTGCTCTGATTGATAGTTTTCCGTGGTTTCTCCGATCAACACCAGGCGAATGCCGGATCAGCACCCTACAAAACGGGCCACGGACCGCGCGCGATCTTTCCTTCCTTTCCCTTGTCCTATCCTCTCCCCTTACACACTTACACTAACATGCACTACATTACCACATATTCCGGGAGACCGATCGGGAGCTTAGAGCTTGTCTCGTCTGGGGCGGTGCCCCATTGGTGGGAGAGTCCTGGTTCGGGGGAATCCCCGCTAACCGACGGTGGGTCGGCGCCGGATCTCCCCATCCAGCGGAGGAAGATCTCCGCCATCTCCCGAGAAAAAACATGAACTACACTAACGGGACTAATGACCAAAGCAGTTGACGTGCCCGGAAACACGAAAAAATCAATCAATCAATCAATCAATCAATCAAATCAAGGAAAACCAGCGATCACGGCAGCCGGCCGCTAGAATTGTGCCACAGGCTTTGACTGAACTCGACCTATCTATGCAACTATACTCGAAAATCGTGCCACCGTGGCGAGTAGAACCCGAGAACCTTCCGGTGAGAGGCACTGCAGTGACAGCAATTGATGCTCTGAGCTCCCTAAGACGGCAGCTATCACATTGCAAGCTCCTCTTTCCCCTTCTCGATTTCCCCATTTCCTTTCTCATTCCCCGCTCTAGCGCAGCTTTTCGGCCTCCTCCTCGTCCATTGGCGCTGCGCTTCTCGCCCACGCCGCCCTCGCGGCCGGGCATGAAAGTCATGAGCGCAGGCGCAGTTTAATGCGCAGGTAATCGCCGCACGACAGCCGCCTCAAAAGCCGGGGACGGGTTCTTGCGCTTAAACTACTGACCGCCTCCGCGGATTCGGGGCCCGTTTGTTCCTTTCCTTTCGCGGCCTGGTAACTAAGCGACTGCCCGCCAGGACTTCGCATTGCTGATGAGCCGCTCGCCCACCATTGGCGCAGACGAAACGTCCGACTTCACCACCCGAAGAGAGAGGACACGTTGACCGAGAGCGCCCCGCAAGACACGGGAGACGAATTTTCTCAGAACCTGCTGTTTCCTAAACCGCCATTGTGCCGTCGTAAATTTATCGCCCGCGTCTTCGCTCTTTTATGGGAATACGGTTTCCGTAATTGAGTGGCAAATGCGAGTGTTCGGTTTGCAGGCAATTACTGTTGCATGTTCATCTGAGATGGGAATCTTGAACCATGCTGTGGCGTAATGTGATTTCCATTGAACATTGAATGTCGTGGACACGATTCATCGGGAAGGCATCATGAGGAATTTTCTAAAAAATATGAATATATCCCCATACAATTAAGTGTTTGTAATTAAACTATTTTCGTTTTACTTTGCTGTATATTGACACAAATAGGTCATTTAACAATGCAATTTATGTATTGAGAATAACTCAGAATAACTGTAAAGTTGTTTTTCATTCAGATGGGAACTAAACCTGTTAGTTAATCTAAAATAGACAAATTACTTTGGTTGATAAACTATCAAAGTAAAACAATAAAAGCGCTTCTTGAACTTTTGCTTGTGAACTAATTTTTGTGCATTATAACAGAACCATATTCAATAATTTTTTTAAAATAAGACATTTATCCAAATGAAAATGTTTTCTGCCTTTAAAATAGGGGCCCAAAAACAGTGTGATAAAGTGAATTAATATATTGTGGAAGATGGAGTCTACAAAGCTACGTCGAGTAAGAAACTACATCCTGGAACCAGGTCTACCGAAATCAAACTTCAAAAGAAGAGAAGAAGTCGTCATTACAAGATTAAGGATCGGTCACTTTAACCTAAATTACTGTCATCTGTTCAAAACAATCCAACCCTGAACCCTGTCCTAAATGTGGCGCTACCGTGTCTACTCCTCATTTTATTCTTGACTGCCAAGGACTTGTTAATATAAGGAAATCATTAAACATAGTAGGCAGCTTATATTCACTGTTCAAATCAGAAGAAGGTTGTAAAAACAATTTGAAACTACTAGAAATAAGTAAATTGTTGAATGTAATATAATAATGATGCATATTTTGTTAGGATCTATTGATATAATGTTTATGGTGTAATGATTCAACTATTTGTATCCTTGAAATGTAATGTACTGACGTAAACACTATAAGGTCGCTCATGACCTGAGCTCTCATAAAGTGACCATAAATAAACAAATTAAAAAAAATATATTGTGGGTTCTTGTTATCGAAAAATCGATTAACGGCAAAAGTCTGCCTGTCCGTCTGTGGCCAAGGTTAGCGCCTAAACCGTTCAGACAATTTTTTCCGACATTCACATTACCAGATCATTCAGAAGGAATTCTAGTTTACGAGTTCGAAAATGCGAGTTTGAAAACGACATGTTGATTCGGGGTGGTACTTCGATTTTTGGGGGCATTTCGAGTTTGGGGCTACAAGACTTCATGTAGAAGCCTCGATATTTTGAAAATTTTCTCAAAAATAACTCCAAATTTTTTAATTAAACCTGGAATTGAGCTAATAACTCTTAAATAAACAGTACGCGGCTCATTTTCGTTAAAATCATAACCTTTTGGAAATTACAAATGTTCAAATTTTTGTCAACGGCTTCTTACAACTACAATATGGAAGATCTTATTTTTCTTAATGAAATCTGTTCACCATAAATATATCATGAAATAAGTATTCATATTATGAAATAAATATTAAAGTTTTCGAGTAGTTTTTGCGGTATATGGGGTGAAACATGGAGTATTTTAAAACAATTTTACACAATTTTTTTGTGTCAAAAACTGGTTCAACTTTTGTTCTTTAAATTCTTTTCTCGTATATAGAAAAGAGTGACAACGAAGTGCTTACGGACCTACTTTCGTAGAACACTGAAATTTTAAAAATTGCAACGACAAAAAATTAACAGTGCAAAAGTACAACATTGAGGATAAAGTTAGTGAGTTAAATGAAATTTGTTCTAAAATATCAGTTCCTTGAAAAAGCTCAGGAACATTTTTTTTTATTTCAGTAGTTAGCGTAATTTACAAATTCAAAATTTCCCGCGCTCAGTTCCCTCGATTGGAAAAGGCAATGGCACACCCGCCGTGACGTAGCAATAGGAAATTCTGGGAATTCCTTTTCATTATTTGGAGATGTTAGAACTGTTCACAGTTTTAATTATCGAATTTGTATTGATATATTAGTTTTAAAAGTATGGGTTTTTGAATATTCTACGAATAGTAATGTGATTTACATGTGCTGGCTGAGGCGTGTTAATATGGACAGAAATTGCGGTATTACAATATTACGTATTCGTTTGAAACACGAGTGTTTTTTTGTCAATTTGTTTATCAGCAGCTGAAGGTTAATGGCGACTATTCTAAAGGATACAAGGGATTTTCAGTGGATGGTTACATATTCGTTTCACTCTTATTACATATTGTTTACACTTTTACATTTTGTACAATGCACATCCATTACAGTTTACATTAGTTATGTCATCAGTGGATGGACATTGGTCAGTAAATGTTATGATAACATATAAAGTGCATTCAATCTAATAGAGATAGATTTCGTTAAATATATTAATTTAAAGGATTTTAATTTTTTCTTGTAGAGTGCTTGAATGAAGCAAGGCGTCAATATGAAATTTCCGGAAGATTGATTGGCGTAATTGCTTGTATATAAGACATTCCTGAATAATATGTAATATTGTTATTTGAACATTGCATGTATTGCAAATTGGGGGAGTATTCCTTTTCATTAGGTGAATGTGACTTTGTCTCACGTGTTCTGTTCTAATTCTGATGATTGTATTTTGATCTTTATGGCATATTTTAATGAGCTTTGCAGGTTGTAGAAGTTGTCTATCTTTTTAAGGAGACTGCTGGTCTCACAGGTCTTCCAATCACGACTCCACTTGATTTTCATTTTTCCATTAAAATACTTCAAGATATCATTCGTAGTGTGCACTATATTATGCACATTTTTACTGATTGAAGTTGATTAATAATAATGTTGGAACATGATTTCACAGTGCAGCTAGTGGTATATATTGATGAGGAGTAATACAGAAGAAAACAAGGTTTCTTTATCAAGTCTTTAATTAAGATGTAGTTCCTGAACCTTGGCAGCCATTTCAGTTCTTAAATTTTTGTTATTGCATAGTTTTATTGTATGGAGGGATTTTGTGAATACAATATACACTGTGCGATGATTGATCATTAAAGCTTAGTTTTAGCACTACAAGCGGTTTGAGAGTGGTTGGGGCCGGGTGAACTGGGGAGGTGGCGCCTTGCGGGGTGTGGCACTTGGGGGCGGGGGCAGCACGGGAATGGCAGTGTCGAGCAGTGAGGGGGAGGTAGTGTAAGAGACGTGGGCATTGCGATGGGACAGTATGGGAAGGTGCAGGCGAAAGTGTGGGGCGGGTAGAGTGGTGAGGAGTGAGGGTGGACAGTGACAGTGGACAGTGAGGGTGGACAGTGAGGGTGGTCAGTGAGGGTGGACAGTGAGGGTGGTCAGTGAGGGTGGACAGTGAGGGTGGGCAGTGAGGGTGGTCAGTGAGGGTGGTCAGTGAGGGTGGGCAGTGAGGGTGGGCAGTGAGGGTGGCCAGTGAGGGTGGCCAGTGAGGGTGGACAGTAGGGGGGCATGGAAGGTGGACAGTGAGGGTGGACAGTGAGGGTGGTCAGTGAGGGTGGACAGTGAGGGTGGTCAGTGAGGGTGGACAGTGAGGGTGGGCAGTGAGGGTGGGCAGTGAGGGTGGGCAGTGAGGGTGGGCAGTGAGGGTGGACAGTAAGGGGGCATGGAAGGTAGACAGTGAGGGTGGACAGTGAGGGTGGTCAGTGAGGGTGGACAGTGAGGGTGGGCAGTGAGGGTGTGCAGTGAGGGTGGGCAGTGAGGGTGGGCAGTGAGGGTGGACAGTGAGGATGGATAGTGAGGGTGGACAGTGAGGGTGGACAGTGAGGGTGGACAGTGAGGGTGGACAGTACGTGGTGTGCAGTAGGGTGTCAGTGTGGGGTGCATTGCGGAAGGCATTCCTGGACTGCAGTGCGAGGGGCAGTGCGGCGGTGGGCCCTACGGACAAGGTAGAGGAGGGTGCCAGTGCGGTGAGCGTACGAGGGTAGGAACAGCAAGGGCAGTACGATGGGACATTGAGTGGGGAGGGGCCAGTGCAGGGTGCACTTTGGGATATTGTACTGTATAGGCCTACTTACTTCAAATGTCATTCTAACTGAAACACTATTTGATTGTTTCCTTGCACATTATACCCGTATTAAACCTTAAATATTCTTATTTTTAAAATTGTGGGTATGTTTATGTTAATCCAATACAAATTATATCTCCTTTCTGAATTGTTTAGTGTACAGAACAAAAGGAGAGTTCATTTTTTCCCCTTGTGTGTCTTGTGTACGAGACATCACATAAAGATAACCCCAAGTTTCCTTCCATTTCACAGGACGTGCACTCTTGATACTGCCTCCATTCCTACACCCACTATTTACACGTGTGTATTGACAAGAAGAGGTGACTCAGGGCATCAGATGATGGCATTGCAGTGCCTCTGACAGAAGGCCCTAGGTTCGAAATCCGAGAGGATTTTCGACACTAGTTGATAGCGAAGTAGAGTTGTGTCGCTGCCTGGAGGAGAATTCTAGGGATGAACTGCTCTGATCGGTAGTTTTCCGTGGTTTCTCCGATCAACTCCAGGCGTATGCCGGAGCAGTACCCTAACAAACGGGCCACGAACCGCGCGCAATCTTGCATTCCTCTTCTTTGTCCTATCTATCTATCTAGGTGTTTCTCTCTCTTTTATATATATATATGTATATATATATATATATATATATGTGTGTGTGTGTGTGTGTGTGTGTGTGTGTGTGTGTGTGTGTGTGTGTGTGTGTCGCTCTCTCTCTCACTGTGTATATATATATATATATATATATATATATATATATATATATATATATATATATATACACATATACATATCCTTAGTTACATACACACTTCCATGCATTACACTACAGCACATGCCGGAAGATAGGTCGGGAGCTTAGAGCTTGTCCTGGCTGGGGCAGTACCCGACCGCTGGTGGAATGTACTTGGTTGGGGAAAACCGCAAGCTTACTGTTGGTCAGCGCCGAATCATACAATGCATCGAGGGAAGATCACTGCCACTTCCCGAGCAAAACATGCACGACACGTGCTGGACTAACGACCTTAGCAGTTAACGCGCCCCGAATCAGTAATCAATCAATAAAAAAACGTGTGTATTCCTTCTTGTATCTCGTACCATTATCGTCGGGTATTGTCAGGAATGTATTAGAAGAAAAAAGTGAAGGTTTGCGGTGTAAACGCAGTGACTTCATACATTCATTACCCATATATCAATTATGCAAGTGGAGTTGGTAAAACATATTCATTACAGAACACAACTTTGAAAAATCTATTCTTATGATGAGACTATTCAAATAATGAAATTTAATTTAATTTACTAGACGTTAAATAATTGCACACAATTTAAGTCTGTATACATCCTGTAATTAATAATTTTAAAATAATTAAGATTTAATTAGAATGTTACTCACCAATAAATTATCAGATAATGTCAACTTTTTCTTGCCATTCATGGAGTACTGCCAATTCTGTATATGTGATCGAAAGGAACGGGATAAAAATATTGAACTCGTTAATAATTTCCCTTGTGTTCAGGTATTAGTAAAATGAAAAGATGCCCGACACTAAAAAACGTTATTAAATAAACGTACATAGAACAATATAGTGGTGAAATTAGATTTTCTTTTTTATTGATGTTTTTATTTGAGTTGTGTATTAACAATTGACATACACGTCCGTCAAACTTTACATAAAATATAACAGTTTTAAATAAACATTGTTGAACTGGAATTTTCTGGTTTTGCAAACTTCTGGTCACTCGTAAACTCACCTCTTTAGAATGTGACAACTGAGTTTCTATTCCCATCATTGGGATTCTTCTTCGACACTTCTTCAAATGGCCCATTAACTTTTTCTAATAACCGACTAGACAAACTTTCTTCCAGTCAATTCGATATCCATTAGTGGCTTCAGTGGTGTAACGGTTAGCGTATCGGGTTATTATCCACCATAATTACACTCCGGGTTCCCGGTTGAAGCCATGGATTTTAAGGATCGATAAAATCCTTCGTACGCTTGCCTTCGGAGGGGAAGTAAATCCGGCTGTCCCAAGTACATTTACTGTTTGTAAAAGACCCTCAGGTCTAAAAGGAGCACCTGAGCTGAATTTTAATCTCCTGTTTCGTCGCACGAGTCATCCCTTCTTTTTCCGCTAAATGGTGAAAGGAGTGTAATGAAATTTGCAAAATCAGACGGAAGAATAGGTGTGATAATTTGAGTATCACCACATAAAATTATTGAGCATTATTGAATTGAATTGAACTACGTTTTGCCGCTGAACTTTTTCAACAGCCATCTAGAGAAATTTCATTACAGCCAACTCGATGTTCACATCTCTTCTCCGTCCTCTCTGCGTGGCCACTGACCACAATAACACTCGCGTAAACGCGCCACCTAGCAGCCCCGTCGCGTCGCGTCGCTTCGCCACCGCGCCGACCGCCGCCCCCACAACAATGATCGCCGACAGTCTTGTGTCTTCGGCCTCCCCGCCACGGCTGGCGCCTCTCCCGCATTAACTCCGTAACGCGACCACACAGGCGGCGGCGTCGCGAGACGGCCTATGCTAATCGGGCGGGCGGCTGGCATGTTTATTGCGGAAATGCCCCGTTAAATATTAATAACCTCGGACATACGGCACCGCGACGCGACGCGACGCGACGCGCGGCTCAGGCGTTCCGGTCGGCGCCCCGCCCCTCCGCCCGACGCTCAGCCTTGTTATCCCTCCGATGCGGGCGTGCACCGACTGCATCCCGCGGTCGAATTTGCCTAAGCCGTTTACCTACCTCCCTGTAAATGCGTCGCCCGGCTGCATCCTGTTGCGTTTTCCTCCCAGCGACGGGCGTATACCGACTGCATCCCGCGCTCAACCACTGGCGGATCCAGGGGCAGGGCCATGGTCCCCCATAAAAAGCGTAGAGTTTTCGTTTACCTTCCTTTCTTTGGCAAAATCGATTTAAATATTTATTTTCGAATTATGTAATTATTTAAACATTAATATTGTATAGTATCAAATTTACAGTGCATAAATAATATAAAAAATAATAACAAATTTGTTTATTATTTAAAAAATATCTACGATGGCTCCCCCCCCCCCCCAAAATGATCGGCTGAATCCGCCATTGCAGACAACTATTCCTAAGTCGTTTACTTCTGTTCCCCAAAAGAGATACCTCGACTCCATCCCGTTCTGTTTTATCCTTAGAGTAAGGATTAATTTATACGTTTCCCGTGCTCTTCTTAGAATTACATTTTTCGATTATAATAGATCCACTTCTTTCTGTTTTCAAGAAACGTTTGCATGTCCTATTAGAGAACTCACAACTGTGAAAACTTTTGTTTAAAAGTTTGTAGAAACAAAATATGAATAATCTAACACGAGCATATTCTTACCTCGCTCACTTAACATGCACAATTCCGAAGATTCTACTGTGTTCACTTGTGTTCGAGACTCCTGCGAGAACATCTATATGCAGTACTTACGAATGCAAACGTGACAAAAATGATTACTCCTTCGGAAACACTGGATGAAAGAAACGGGATGGCGTCGGGTTATGCCTTTTCAGGCAACGAAAAGTGAAAAAGGATTAGCCGGGAAGCGAGATAGAAGAAAAAATGACAGCGGGATGCAGTCGGACAATTTCCTCCAACCCGACTACGATCTTCCTCCCCCACCCGCATCCCGCCACTCATCTACAGGCCACTACACGCGGCGCGCTTGTGCTCCCGTTGGTGCCAGTCGTACAGCTGCTCACCGGCTTCTGAACGCTCTTGCGTTACTGTCACTGGTAACACTTTCAAAATTTGCCTTTGTATTTCAAACGTTTTCTGTTTTTCAAAATAATGTATTTGGAGAGGGCGAATGCATTTTCCCTTTTATACTGGACGATCACACAGGATAATTTAACAGTACGATTTAGTCCTGGAAGTATTTTTCTAATAACCGCCTTGATTACCATTTTCTGTTTTACTTGAACTTTTCAACTTTTTAGTGATATAATTTCCTCTTGCCTTATTTGTTTAGAATTGTCAACACCCCACTAAAATAGCAAAAGAGGTTTAGAATGTTCGCTTAGACTTTTTTTATTCTCTTAACTCCCTTATTAGTTTTTGGTTAAAGTAAAAACGAAACAGAAATAACATCTAATAAAAAAAATAGAAACCCTGACTCTGCACTAAGATATGAAAAAAGTGAACACACCTCCCCATCAGCCCAATTGTATAATTCCCAGCTTCCCATACAGACCACCATTCACCCCGGCAAATCCCACAGCTCCTCGCCCTCCCTCGACGTATCCGCAATCCCCAGCGGCCGGACCCTCCCCGACATCCTCCGTCGTGTTCGCTCTTAGCCTCATCAGCCCCTGAAGCCCTTCACGCGCCAAACCGCAGCCCCCGGGCCCTCTGCCCACGCCTCCCACGCCGCCGCCACGCAACGTCCCCTCGCGCTCGCCTCCCGCCTCTCTAATGCATTCGCACCTCTCCTCAACCTCTTCCCCATCAGCGCGACTCCCATGGGGCGGCGGGGCGCAGCGATGATTTAGGGCGCGGAGGTGCGCCCGGCCCGCCCGTTATAATTAGAGCCGAAGAAGGCGGGCGATGCACCTGCCGCGGGGGGTGGGGGCGGGGAGCCCGACTCCGCTCCGCTCAAGGCGGCTGCCTCCATTAGCCGACGTCCGTTTCAAGCTCCTGCTGCTGCTGCTGCCGGGCTGGCGCCGCCGCTAGACCTGCGGCTCGCGTAACAAACGCCAATTTAATTACACCGGAGATTAGGCGCAGCGCTGCAGCTGCGGAGGCGACTGCCGATGCGCCCGGGCGATCGGGGATGGCGGGGCGGCGCGGTCAGCGGGAGTGGCGGGGCGGGGATGGCGGCGGGGGCGCCGCGGGCAGTGGGGTGTGGATGTGACGCGGGGACGACGTGGGAAGCACGGGTGGCGGGGAAGCGGGCGTGACGAGATCAGGTGAGAGAGGCGGGGGTGGCATAGACCGGGGTGCGGGGGTGGCGGGGACGGCGCGACCAGCAGGGAGGTGGGGAGGAGGGCGCGGTGACAGGAGAGAGAAGCGGGGACGCGAGAGCGGTGGGGACATTGCGGGAAGCAGGGGTGGCGGGGAGGTGAGTGCGTTGAGATGAGGTGAGGGAGGTGGGGGTGCGAGAGCGGCGGGGACGGCGTGGGCAGCAGAAGGGTGGCAGGGAGGAGGGCGAGTCGACATCAAGTGAGGGAGGCGGGGGTGCGTTAGCGGCGGAGACGGCGAGACCAGCAGGGAAGAGGGCGTGACGACAGGAGAGGAAAGCGGGGGTGCGAGGTCGGTGGGGACGGCGCGACCAGCAGGGAGGCGGGGAAGAGGGCGCGGCGACAGGAGAGAGAAGCGGGGGTGTCAGAGCCGCGTGGACGGCGCGTGCAGCAGGGGCGGCGGGGAGTAGGGCGCGTCGAGATCAGGTGAGGGAGGCGGGGTCGGCAGAGGCGGGGTGCGAGGGCGACGGGGACGGCGCGACCAGCAGGGAGACGGGGAGGAGGGCGCGACGACAGGTGAGGGAAACGGGGGTGCGAGGGTGGCGGGGACGGCGCGGGCGGCGCGGGGGTTGCCGGGGCTGGAAGGTCGAGGGGTGTTGGGGGCGAAAGGACGACGGGCCGCGATTTACGGCAGGAGAGAGCGGTCGCTGATGTGGGCTTCCATCAAGAAGCCAAGAGGACGCGTGCCTGCAAGAAAAAAGAGCAAAACGAAAAAGAAACAAAAAAAAATACCATTGCATAAAAATCTTTAAGTAAGGTCAAGGTGGCGGGTTGGGGTAGAACCAGTGGAGTTGGGGTAGGTTTCAAATGAATATATAACTTTCCTTTTCTTGCCTTAAGTTACTTTGGGTACCTATGTCTATTATAATTTTTGTAAGTATTGATAACCATTTTATAGATACTAAGCTAAGAAGAGCTGACCATTTTGAAAAAGTTATAAGATCCATCCGTTAAGAGTGGTGAGCTAAGAGATAGTTGGACCAGGAATTCTCTCTTCCCTGCCGCGTGAGACTTTTAAGATTGATATAGTAAACTGTCGGAATTACGCTTGGCAATCAGCAATCGCATATGCAATCCGCATCAC